>VACF01002168.1:0-17311 GCA_006891605.1 Pleurozium schreberi
GGGATCATACTAGGTGCTGAAGGGACAGGCTTTCAACCCCAACATAGGTGTCAACGATCACTGCAAAACACTTCCAGCACGGCAAGTAAACCAGAGAGAATGAACTCCAACTCTTTGATTGAATTGGCATACATAAGGAGTATGTTCGTTTGGGGTCCCACGGCAGAATCCACTGGAAATTGTAAGTAAAACAACGTCAACTTGAATTGCTGCAAAATTGAAGACGGTGCGGATGACTACGCAATACAGAGCCAACTGAATCGCAAATGAGTTTAAGGGGTAGTGCATAAATTCTCAACAATTTTGAGATGTTACCTCCATGATGCCTAGCTCGCCTGCAACTGCTCTCCCAACCATTTCGAAAGAGAYTCCGACAACTGTCATGTGGTAGCAATTAATGGTCCACACTTCGCAAGGGCTGTCATGAACTGAAGATTRTGTACAAAAGGAATCCAGGCTCTTTATCCATGAGCAGTTCCATAGGATGTTGAAGCAGCTCCTCATGTGATTCAAACCAATCCTCAAACTCGGGTTTAGGGTTCGTTTTTTGAAAAGGTCTACCTGTGTTCCGGAAAGTTACATGAAAGCCGGTTAGTACAAACTTGAAGTCTAAACTGCCCTCATGCTATAATCGACATCTCAATAATCATCAGTACAGTACATTGTTCAAAATCTGCATAGACAAATGCTCCATATCCAATGGACAGGATTCAAATCTGGACATTCAATCGCAGCAGTGGACCTAATTGAAGTGACCTTGCCACGAGCTTGTGGAACCTAAAAGTCTTCGCCAACAGGGGTGAGATCGATCATCATCTTCTCCTTGCCCTTGGTGACCCTGGCAATGTCCATCATCTCCTCCAGCAAGCTCTTGAGGTGTCTCAGCGGCCATTGCGTCGGCCCATCACAGGGCGCCTCCTTGGGGTTGTCATGAACCTCCATGAAAATCCCGTCCACTCCGACCGCCACGCATGCGCGCGCAACACACGGGATGAGCTCCCGCAAGCCCCCACTCGCAACCCCGCCTCCGTCCAACTTCTGCCCCGCCGGCTGTTGCAGAGCATGCGTGATGTCCGCAACAACAGGAGCCCCCGCTTCTCGCATCCACTCCAAGTTCCGCGGGTCCACAATTAGGTCATTGTACCCAAACATGGTGCCCCTCTCGCACACCATGACGTTYGGGTTTCCAGCGAGTCGGACTTTGTCAGCCGAGTTCCGCATCACGGAGGAAGAGCAGAACTGACCCTTCTTGATGTTGATGACTTTCCCTGTCTTGGCAGCTGCGATCAATAGGTCGGTCTGGCGGCACAGGAAGGCTGGAATCTGGAGAATRTCCACCACGCTCGCCACGGCCTCGCATTGGGAAGGTTCGTGGACATCGGTTACGATTGGAATATTGTAGGTCTGCTTCACGAGTTCCAGAACCTTCAGACCTTCTTCCAAACCTGGACCGCGAAAGGAAGCTGCGGAAGTCCGATTTGCCTTGTCGAAACTAGACTTGAAAATGAGCTTCAACCCTAAAGCATCCGTTACGAACTTAATCTGACGCGCCATTTTCAAACAATGCTCGGGGGACTCGATTACGTTGGGACCCGCCATGACGAAAAAAGGCTCCGACGACCTCAGCTCTGTGAAGAAGTCGGAGTAGGGCGGCGACCCCGCCATCGTTCCACAGGACGCAATTCTAACACACAATTCTGCTCACATGTGCACTACCGTGATCGTTTTCTCTAATGTGACTCAATTTTGTAACGTCGACGAAACCCTAATCCACTTGAAGAATAAACTGCAATGCGAAACGGCCACTTGAATAGTAAGTGGAACGTAAATGAAGTGGAGCTAGGGCCGAGCATCCGTCAATTGTTATCCCAAGATCGAGGAGATTCTGTCAAGAACAATGGCATCTCATTCGCAAATTTCCAATACCCTCTGTAAGTTACTCAATTCACAGCTGTCGTTTGAGAGACTGGACTCGAAGTCTCTCAGAAGTAATTTTATGTATCACACAATACACGCCGTTACAGCCCAAACTGAAGGACGGGATGATGATGAATTCCAAAACGGTAGCGCCAGCAGCTTGAATGCCGACATCCTTGACCTAATTTCCTGGCAATCACATGAGCAAATTTGCAGTGTAAGAACTGATGAGGACTTGGCTCCCTGTGCGCTGAAAAGGTCGCCACGGCTCACCGCGGGTATGAGACAATGCTAAATTTAGCAGAATATACGAAACGATTGACACAAATCGGTAGTGCACTTTGGATTGCAAAACATGCCTCCAATTTACACAAACAACAGAAATGATGCATCTGTGAAACAAACCAGCAAAGTRCGAAATTGAAAAAGTCAACTCCACAGAAACCTAAAACGATATTTCGTATGTCTGTTTCTCCCATGATCCAAGGAGAAGAGACTGAGATGAGACAACCCTAACCATGAACGAAYCAATACAAAACAGAGGCTTGACCAACGTAATGCTCAAGCGCGACAAACAGTGTCAATCTTCAAATTGAAATTTTCAAAAGTTTATAAAATGAGGARAGAAACATTCTCCCCATGCGACACCAACAAGAAGGCCTCCAACGAAACCCTCGATGTGCGTTTCCCTCAAGGAAACGTCAAAAGAATAGCCCAACCCTGAGCACTACGCTAACATATCACTAATTTTTCTCACGCCATACCGCCACTGGTAGCAGACCGAAAGATCTGAATTAAAGACGATCCCACAACGACGAACACGAACAGGCCAAGAACCATGGGCCCCACAGGGTACTGATTCTTCTTCTTCAGCGTCGTCTCCGGAACATTACCCCTCCTGTGCACGTTCTTCTGGAACTTGGCGCTCTTCTTGCCAGCCACTCTCTTGGAGGTCGTCATCTTGGCAAAAACCGCTAGTGTCACGAAGCTCAAAACAACTCGACCTTCTCCGATGCGGTGCAATGCGATGCTATGCGATCAAGCCAGACGCTTGATTCTCGATGGTTCTCTCCAAAAAAAAAAGCAGCGAACTCGGTTGAACTCGGTTGATTTACGGAAGTGAGGTAAGTTAGTGCTCGCGCGAATTTTGCTCTCCGATTGTGCGACGAAGATCTGGAACTTGTGGAATAATGAAGACTGCGAGGAGAGAGAGAGAGTACTTGTGGAAGTGAGGAAGGAGAAGACGCGGAGGCAGAGTCCAAGTGGGCGACTATGTAATCTGACGCGGAGCCACGGGTCGTAGCCAATGAGAGGGCTCTCACGCGTTTGTAAAGGATTCAAATAAGTTAGCCAATCCGTTTTGGGCAACACACTTGCCCTAGTCCCTACGACTGAACAATCTTTGTTTTAATTATTCTTCTAAAACGCGGAAACACAAAGGCTCTCTTTATATTTTGAGGAACAATCATAAATACAATTGATATCTTGCTAGCCCTTGGTCCTTTTTTATATCCCTCCATTAATGTTCACATTGACTTTTATTTTTTTATTAATCCCTTAAAGGACCAAAAAATAGTTCAAAATTTTAAAATTAGGAAATGTATTCTGAAATTAATAAGAGTTCAAAATTATTAGATGTATTGTAAAATACAATTTAAAATGACAATTTAATCAAAACAATAGTTGTAAAATATGGTCCATATATCATATCCATACGGTTACACAAACTAATAATTTTCAATAAAATTTAAAGCCTAAAAATTGAAAATTCCTTCTAAAGGGTGATTGCAAGAAAGACCAGGACTATTTTGGGTCACAATTGGAATGACGGAGTTGTCATGTGCTATAAGTTTTGAAGCATGAACCCAATTGATGTGAAATTTTTATTGGAGATGGCTAACTTGATTTTAATCAAATCCCTTATTTATCAAAAAATTTCAAAAATCATTTTCTATTTAAATTTGAATGTAGCTAATTTGTCACACTTTGCAGTTTAGGGGTTTTTAGTATTGGAAAGTATCCAAAATTAATGATCTAGAAATCAAATTTCAGCTCCAAATATGTTTTGGAGAAAATTTCAGCATCCATTTTCAACACTAAAACATTATGATCTTGCAATCTATGTGACCAAATGACTTCAAATTTTGTACATGTCATCTACAACATATACACTACAAAATTGTACGGTTGAGATTTGTATAACTTGAAGACATTTGAATCCATAAAGCTTCAAAAGCAATGATGTTTTTGAACCCCAAAAATTGAATGTCACTTTGGGGTTAAGAAGAAGATACCCTAGGAAGGAAAAGCATAGAAAATTTCTCTAAGTTGGAGAACTAGAAAACTGCAAAATCTCAAGAAAATAGGTACTTTGACGTTAAAATTTATGAAAAATACAAAAAAAAAAAATTAAAGAAAGGATGGTCATTTTCAACAACTCTATAAAGATGGTCATTCACCAAAAAAATCACCAAAAATGTATTTTTTATGTTTCAAAATGTAAGCAGAAAGAAGCTCACTTTGTAGGCTTCCACAGTACATAAAATCAATTATTTAAAAAATTCTTTTGTCCATTATCTACAAGTCAATTAAAAGACCATCTCCTCCAAATTTCAGCTCCAAATTTGTTTTATTGGGTACTACTTCGCTCAAAAAACCTCCAAATCAACAAGTGTGACACTCAATTGGGGTCTATTTTTGGATAATAAACCATTTCCAAAAATTAGAAAAAATTAGGCAAGGTGTATAATAGTCATGGCTACCTCTCCTTACAAACTTGAGTCATTTGGAGCCAAAACACAAAAATTATGGCCAAAAAACATATCAACATGCAACAAGTGACATCAAAATAGTATAGGTGTTTCTTGCAATCACCCAATCACCCATTGCAATTAAAGAACCCTATAGTAGACACCTAGGAAGTGCTCCTACCATGGATTTTTTTTAATAAGTGAGATTTGGGCCACTGTCAATGTCTTACTTGACAAGACTAGAGTGATTAGTGACCTCATTGGGAACTTCTAACTTTTCAATGTGATTTCATAGTAATTAACTTTTCTAGGCCTTCTTCATGTTAGAAATTATTGTGCATGATTACTTTAGACGTATGTACAAGATGAGCAATATGGATATACATTTTGTTGCATTCCCAGTTGCATTACATGAGATTTGAGGGCATTAAAAGACCGTGAGTTATCTTGAGTTCCCAAGCTGTAGAAACTTGCCACATCAACAATCTGAGGTGATCAAGAGACTACCATGTCAGATTATATTATCTAACTTTTAAAATATTTTTTGAATCATTTTAGTTCTTTAATACTTTTAAAAAAATCTGAAAATATAATTATTTTAATCTTTTTCTTAAATTCAAAATTTTTGATAACAGTAATTGGTTTGCAATTCTTATATAGCAAGGGGAACAACCCTGAAATGGCCCTCCCTTGCCTTCAAATCTCATGTACTAGTTTTGCGGCAATCTAGAGACTCTTTTGGGCCATGATGGGCTAAACACTTCAAAAATTCATAGCAAATTCATACTTTGTCCAAAAAAATATAATTGCTACTGTTCTTGATGTTTCTCACACTTGTCTTTGCGTGGAATTTTTTTTTAAAATTTCAACAATGGCATGAAGGCAAACTCCTAATCATGAACACAATAAGTAGTTTTTTTTAGACAATGGACAGTAAATGATAGTAGGATTGATGTGGAAGATTGTGCCCATGCCTTGCAATTCTTTGGCCCAACCAATGCATTGAAGTGCAACTTTGAGTTGGGAGAAGTGAAATTTTGAGAAGATATAGTTGAAGCCATTTGTAAGTTGGTTCCCCTAGGAACACAATTTGCATATTCCCATATTCAAGGGAGGTCAAGTATATGCAAGGTGTGTGTAAACTCTATTGATTCAAGTTGTTTCCATTGCATGGAGATGCTCTTTGTCATAAATTAATTGCGATGTCATTGGGATGAAAAGAAGTTTCCTTTCATGTATGTGATAAATAATGACTTGTTTAGTGCATATGTTTACTAATTTTTAATTCAATTCCACTTGTTTTGATTCCCCACTAGGTGATATATGAAAGAATTAAGCAATCAAAAGTCTCTTCACTTTGTGGTGTGGATGTAGGAGGTATATGGAGTTGGTGGTATTGGAAAAAACACCTTTTGCAAGGCTATGTGTAATGATTTTTTAGAGAAGTGTCATAGCAAAGTTGCTCACATAGAATTGGGAAGTTAAAGAGTAAAGAAGACTTGTTGAAAGAGTTTCTAAGGAGGTTGACAAACCTGATTCTTGACTATTTGGGTGCCATGAATGTGGATGAGGTGAGATCGTAATTGTTGTATTTATGAAGCACAATTTTTTTTTTAATATTGAATATTTGAATTGTGGTTGAATATAATTAGAGTAGATTGAGCCTTCTGTGTATTTCCATTTGCTTGTGACTGTGATTTGTTGCACTAATCATTGGATATTATGGATGTGTAGTATTGAGATTGCTTGATGAGAGATATGATGAATGTGAAAGTGTTTTTGACAATTGACAATGTGTCAAGTGCAACATCCAAGCAAGATTTGACTCTTCTCCAAGCAAACTATGGTCTTCAAAGTGTTGTGCTCATCACAACTCATTTTCTAAATGAACTATTGGCTTTGAGGATGGATGCAAATGAATGCATGAAAATGCTAGAGATGGAAGAAGCTAGATCTATATTCCTCCTTCATGTTGCATGCATCCCTTCCACCTCCTTGAGCAACAAGGATGACCATGAGTCAATTTTGTTGTATATTGAACAATGCTATTTCAAGAAGGTGATGGCATTGGTTTTCACTACCACCTATTGGCGTTGCAAACCTTAAGTGACCAGTTCGTGTGTGTTGGATATGATCCCAAATGATGGTGGTCACTCTTGCGTGAAATTGACTTTTTGAATCCTTTTGGAGAGCCCCAACATCTTTCTTTTTTTATCTTAAGAAGAAGCTTTGATGCTCTAATCCCCCAAGACCAATTTCTCTTCATGGATGCGGCCCTATGTGCACCTTACATATATTCGGGTTCTTTGGAATCCAAAATGAAATGGAACATTTTTGATTGATTTGCTATGGTACATGCAATACCTGTGAAACGTGTAATAGAACAAGCCTAAGTCTGTTTCATATTCATACATGGTTGTCATTCTTTGTTTTGATAATGAAAAGTGTAGTGAGCCAATTTGTTCATATATATGGGTCCAAATTCATGACTTTTTCAAGCATTGCACAGTTGTAATTTGGACTTGCTTGTCCATTTGTTCACTATGAGTGCAAGTTTCAAAATTTGGAGGCATTACCTCAAAAGTGTTTGATTTGGAATGAATGTACACATGCAACTTTAGTTGTTTCTCCACTTGCTCTACGTATTGAATAAAAAGGCATCCTTAAGCACTTCAATTTGTAGTTGAATTGTTGCTACTCTAAGCTACATTCTAAAAATTTGATGGTGTCTAGGCCAAGCTAGAAATAGGACCACCCCTTGATGTTTACCCTACTTGGCGCTCAGTGCCTAAGTACTGTAGCTACGAGCCTGACAACGCTCCGCTAGAGGCCTAAACCCTACTCGTTTCACTACGTAAAATTTAGGTGATTCATAGAGTCACCCGGCGATTCAAGGGGCGCCATAGGTGAGGTCACCAATACTACATTCTACCCATCGATCTCTATTTCGCCTCAAGTTTTGCTCCCTGTAAAACCCATTTACCAACATCCCCACAAGGCAACTCGCAAGGAGCGTTGATGTTTAATCCTATGATAGCTCTGTTCGCATGCGAAATTCTTTCGACGAGCTCTTGACCCATGCCAACCTCGGCTTCCACACTGTCGGTCATACAGCTCCCACATTGTTCAGAAACCCCTCTTCCTCTTTTGTGTAAGCCCTTCGACTTGGAGTTGCAAGCGTCTGCCCTTTCCCCACATAATCTGAGTCTCAAATCTGCATAAACCTTAATTAGATCATGCACAGTGAAAGTTCCAGTAGGTATAAGATCGTTGCAGTGTCGCAAATTAATCTATGCAGACTATCTGCGGCTAGTCATGTGTGATTCGTTCTCTGACATCTGGATGGAAGATGATCCTTGATCTGCATTGAGACCACAGTGATGTGTATTTGGTACACTGCTGCAGTGCCGTTTTTGTTGGTGTCTACGTTAGTACTGCTTTGTTTCGAGATTTATATATGCTTGTATAGTACACAGAACATGATAGTCTGGTTGCATCTTTTGCTTGTGGTAATCAGTGATCGCTTGCATTTGGTTGCGTCTATCTTGGAATTAGGGTTTAGGGTTTAAGGAATTAGGGTTTTTCAGGATCAACAGAGTTCACTTGACTTGTCTAGAATGGTGATATATTTAGTGTAGAGTGTGGCCGTTTTTCTTCCAGCGAGTATTCCTTGGCACTTTGTTTGCTTGAGCTGCACTTACAGAGTACAGGGACTCCATTCAGTCTTTTGACTGCAAGATGCGCGTTCAAGGCAGTCGTCCAGTCTTGAAGAATTCGGAAGACGAAGATCTTCGTCCAGATCTTGAAGAATTCGGAACACGACCAGTTTCCTTTGATCCAAGACTCAACAGGAAGCAGGGAAGAGGTTGAGTTTTAACGTACAAGCAACCGTGCAAGTTCCTTCAGTTTTCTTGGTTGACATGGGCATGGATGTTGTTGTTTCACGATTTCAAAATTTTGTTGAGTTCAAATTTAGTTTGAAGCCCTTCTTCAACACAACCCATTCTACAGAACCCTGTACCTATCTAGATTCGGAAATGAAAATGCATCCCCGGCACTCTTTTTTTTCCCACACTTTGAATGAGTGAGATTTTTGCAACCATTTAACCCCTAAAGGTTTTTGACTATGTTTTTACAAAAATTGCTCCAAATCTGCCATTTCTAAATAGAAAAAATATAAAATTGGACACACATAACCATGGGATCTTGTATTACGTTGCTTTGAGAAGATATGGCCAAAATTTCAGAAATTTCCACCGGGTAGATTGCAAGATATTAGCATTTGAAGTGACGAAAATCCTTTTTTAATTAGTGTCTTGCAAAAATTTGGGTGGCTGTGCTTTACAAGGTCAAATTGGTATGAAAAAATGTCCAAAATGGTGGTGATTCTTTGAATTCATTCTTCAAAGCAAGTTGGCTACATGCTTGAGAAATTTCATATCATTTGGAGTTGTACAACATTAATATAAAAAAAAAATAGTAAGTAGAAAGCAATAGAGGATAATACAAAATACAAAATTGTTAAGAATTTAGTTATGGAATTGATAAATGTCTATCCCAATGGTTATTATGTTGTAATAAACAATGTACATCCAATGTCTTAATTTTTTTCAAAAATATTGAAAATAGATTTAAATAAAGGTCTTCAAAGTTTCTTGTAGAGTAGAGAATCCATAATTCTCCTCACAACTTTCATTTCATTAATCAAAATTGAATGATTCAAAGCTTTCCACATATATATAAATCTAGAAAACCAATTTCAAATTTTTATGTTTTAAAAGAGTCATTTAAGTTTGACATTTTAATTTGTAATATATAGAGAAAATAATTTTTATAGAAACTAAAAATTGAAAATTTGGAAGAATTGTATGTAGAGATTTCACCAAAAGAATGATCTTAAACCATCTTGAATGTTCAGGATTGTGAGCGCAAGGGAGCCCAGTTAGCTCGCTTATTAGCACGCATGTAGAAGAAAAAAAATAATGTTTTTTTAAATTCCCTTTGGTAGATGCATGCCCACCTATTGCGAGAAAGACCACAAAGATTTCACCTCTAGATCATAAATTTTGGGTGCTCCCCAATACTAAAAGCCCTAAATTGCAAAGTGTGACAAATTAACTGAATCAAAATTTAATATTTAAAATGATTTTTGAATTTTTTTGAAAAATAATGAATTTGATTGCTATCAAGTTAGACATCTCCAATAAAATTTCAAGTTAATTGGGTTCTCACTTCAAAAGTTATAGTGGATGAGAACTCCATCATTCCAAGTGCGGTGCAAAATAGTACAAGTCTTTCATGCAATCATCCAAAGTCACAGATTTTGAAAAAAATTCACTCATTTTTTATATAAGTCTTATACAAAATCCTACGCTTAAATATGCAAAAAGTATTTTTATATCATTGTAGCTATTTGCAYTAATAAARGTAGTTTTAGAGTTTWTTTTTGATAAAATAGAGTTATGAACCTTAAAGGGTAAATGTTTGAACCCTTTTTTGGATTGTAGTACAATTTTCCCTAAATCCTTGTATAGATATGTTATATTCATTACTGTCATCAMGGTAGTCATTCAAAAAATTAGCTTCTAAAAATTGAATATTTGGATGAATGAAAAAATATTTAGTTAAAAAATTAGCTTGGAATATTCTATTCATCATCCACAATATGGATGTTGGAGAGCTTACTTGTTATACCAAATACAAGTAAGTAACATCACTGGGAGAACAGGAGGGTATAAAATTTCAATATCTAATTATACCCCCAAACTTCCTTGAAATAGAAAGTTTGGGGGGTATAGTTACGTAATGAAATTAAATACCGTCCCCCGTATCATCCTCCCGGTCTCCCTGTGCATGTTTGGTTAGACCAAGCATCAAGACCTATGCCTAGTCTATTTCATTAACACATGATAGGTTTGACCAAATGTGGATCTTAAAAGTTTGGTCTAACCAACATATTTCGAGTAGCCAGTGTTTCATCGATTTCTTATATATTTAGAATATATTTAAGATTTGATTTGGCTTGATTTAGCATGACTTTGCTCTAAATTATTCTTTTCTAGCATTGTTTCAAGAAGGTGGAATACCAATACTACTCAAAATCTAATGCATTATGGAAATATTTTTTGCTGGCTTTTTGCTTTTAGTGAGCACTAGTGGTTGGCGCTTGCTATGCTACGCATTCATCATTAGACTTTGATAAGAATTTCTATGTATTAGATAGAATGTAGAACAAAAATCTCAATAAATCTTCAAATAAAAATGACTAAATTCTTTGTATAATTTTTTTATAAGCAAGCATATATTGAAATGTACAATGGAAATTTATTGAATGATGAATGAAACATATGCAATGGTGAATACTATAAAAGATACACATACATTAGAATGCATTTGAAATTTTACTCCATTGTTTCAAAAAATAACAACCCAAATTGAAGAATTGAAAAGAAGAACTCATAAATCTCAAAAAATTTGTGAATAGCTTAATTGTTGTAGAATCCAAAATTGCTTCAATTGAATAAATTTCTCAAAATCATTTGGTAAGAGCAATAGAAAATTAAAATCATGAAAGCTCAAAGCTCACAAAAGCACAAAATCATAAAAGTGCAAAGAAGTGTAAAGTCAAGAGAAGCAATGGATTTGCTACCTCTATAATATCATCTTGTGGATCGTCTTTAATATCACCTTAATTGCAACAACTACATTATTTCTATAATATCACCTTTTGTAAAAAGTGATATTACAAAAGTGATTGCAAATTGCTACTCTATTTCTGTAATATCACATTGTGTGAAAATACAATTTCTATGTATGCATGATTGAAAATATTCTTACAAAATATTTAAAATAATTATTTTAAAGACTTATTGAAATCATTATCATGCATTCTATTCAAATATATCAAAATTTTACTAATATGTGATACACATTAGGAAAATTTTCAGCCCTGCAGAGGGCCGTTAAGACTTCATTTTCGGCACCCCCGCAGTGCTAATACAGAAAAATAAAAAAATATATTTTTTTTTGAAAAATATTTTTTTTTTGAAAAAAAATATTTAAAAAATAAAAAAAATATTTTTTTTTTTTGAAATTTTTTTTTTGAGAAAAAAAATATTAAAAAAATAGTCAATCTGATGTGTCGCTGACATGGCACCAGTAGTGCCACGTCAGATTCCAATTTCTGAAAAATAAAAAATAATTTTTTATTTTTATTTTTTTTTGTAATTGCACTGCAGGGGTGCAAACCTCGCGGCCTCTTGGAGGCCTGAAAATTTTCCTAATGATGAATGCGTTGCATAGCAAGCACAAGACTCAAGTATTAATGGTAGCATTTGTGATATTACAAAGGGACTTATGATTTTAGTAGTATGAAATTCGGTAATGGCTTTCATATTATTACAACAAAAGGATTTTAACCTAAAAATGTTGCACATGCCAAGAAGTGGCCGTTGTRTGGCTTTTTTTTATTACTACAAAAATGAAAAATGAACCTATTGGTCCATTTTTTAGATTATTTTTAGCAAAGGGTCATTGCAAGAAACATCGGTCCTATTCACTGTCACAAACAGTGTTGCTCTCTTGTAATCTTCAATCACTTTTGAAGCATAAATCCTATAAACTTGAAATTTTTATTGAAGATGCCTAACTTGATAGACCTACCAAAAGGAATCTAAAAATTTATTATTTTATGTCCTCCACATGAGTGCAAACAACACTTCCATTGCGCGCAATTTCAAAACATTCAGATGATGGTTTCAAGACCATTTTTTTGGTGAAATCTCGTCACCATCAACTCTTCCCAAATGGACAATCTTTAATTCTTGAAAAAAAGTTCTTTTCCTATTTTTTACAAATTAAAATGTCAAAGTACTAGTTTTCATGAGATTTTGCACTTTTCTAGTTCACGTAGTTAGAAAAAAATTTTGTGCTTTTCCTTCCTAGGGTACCTTCTTCTAAAACGTATATACATTAAACATATTCTTCATATTCTTTTAAAAATGTTTTTCTAATTTTATATTACTCTTGAAAAATCATGAGTATTGTAGCCAAAGTGTCCAAAAAACGGCAGGTGTTTCTCGCAATGACCCCAAAGTATTTTGGTGATAGGTCTTATCTATTCAAGGTCACTTGCCAATGTACACATTCATTTTATGTATTATTATGTGCATTGTCCAACACTAAATAGTGAATTTAGGTTGCCTTTACAATTAGGTAAGTTGCCTTTGTCCAAGAAAGTTACTCTATGAGCCATCAAAGTCAACAAATATTTCTACAATACTTTCATTTGTACACATGGAGGTTCATGAGTTTCAACTATACCAATAACTAATTCAAAAGTAGTGCATTCTTGTACAATAACAATAAATATTTATATAGTGTCCAATACTCCAATGTCAAGAAATGACACAACCTAATGTCACTATTTAGTGTAGCTAGTTCTTTGAGACATTAAGAGTCAAGTCACATTGACGTGGCTATAACTTTGCAATGGAAAAATTGTATTCATACATTCCAAAAATTTGGAGCCTTCTCCTATTTTTACCATTGCTTGGGAGAAGGATTGACACATTAACCCATGAAGGACGCAACCCCTCACAACCAAGATAGTTGTCACCCAAATTTGCTCCAATTATTGAATCAATAGGTGCATTCTTTGTTTCTACACTGAACAACAAAGTCATCCATTAAGGGCTTCTCCGTTTTTGAGTGTCCTTCAAGGGTTACAACCGCCTGCAAGAACAAAACCCATCACCAAGGTACATTCTCCAAAATGACACACATTATGATTTTCGAAACAATAGGTGCATTCTTCATTTCTACCAGGGAGCTTGTAAGAGACCAGGCACTCATCGGAGCAGGCACTAATCGGAGCAGGCGTTACTCGAAACGGGAACGCGCTCTACGTCGAAGCCCGAACGAGTGAGCTACGATCAGCAGCAGCTCGTGACATGCTTGATTGCTTCTTCCGGTATCATACTGTATGATTCATACAGTAGTACCTCCTCTGATATAATTCCCCGGCTGCAGCTCCTCTTCCCCGGCGTACCTCCTCCGTCAGCAATGCAAGGGAACTTCCACCGGCTTCGATGAAATCACTGTTCCACATGCTTTCTGTAAGTTACTACAGTCCTACCGAAAATACCTTCAATTGCATGGGATATAATTAAGGAAGACTGACACATGCAGCAAGCCCGCCGGTACACAACTTACTGATTCCGATCCACAGGATAAACCGATAAAGTGTCAAAAGAGTCCTCGTCAACGTGCAGTACAGTTAAGTTACTGGCTGCCGGCGGAAGACGGAATATATATTAACAGTGTGCCTGGTGGACTGTCGATCTTTCTGTTGTTTAATCTGATCAAGATTCTATACAGTACAAGATTCAGTACATACGTAGTCATTAAGATCGATATATATGGCTCATCAATCAGTCACCTGGCTGGACAAGTTTCAGCTGTTTGCAAGTGGGGGGTTTCCGGCAATCCGGCCTCGTAACTTCTTATTACTGTAGATCCTGGCACTGTAATCATTCGAACAATGCCTGCCGCGCTTCAGCTAAGTTACCGGTTGTGGGCGARTACTGAGTCAGTTTTTGCTCTTTTGTCCGTCCGACAGTTGCTCGCTCTCACTGGCTCACTGAGGATGGGCGATGGATCAGTCAATTGGATTCAGTTCAGTTCAGTTCAGTTGTTACTGTAGAGTACCTACAGTTGTGAACTGAACTTAATTCTGTATGTAGGATAAGCCACTCCATCTTGTGGCACCACCAATGAAAGAGTCAACTGACTCAAAATATGGTACTGTACGATGACACTCTTAGAGTTTCAAGAATGCAGACCCTTGCAACTAGACTCTAGGCTCTGGCCCTTCCACAAAATACCGCAGTGACCAAAAGTCTGAACTGAAGTTGAATTAAACGCCACCTCCCATGCATCCGTGGGGAAAGAGAACACAGGGAGACCGGGAGGGTGAAACCGGGGAGGGTATTTAATTTCAGTATGTAATTATACCCCCCAAACTTTCTATTTCTAGGAAGTTTTGGGGGTATAGTTACATACTCAAATCTTATACCCTCCCCGGTAACACCCTCCCGTTCTCCCAGTCGAAGGGGCTGCCAGAGGGGGGTGGAGCTGGAAGTCTGAAAAATTGGGTTTGGCGGGTGGAGGAGTGCCAGAAGAGTGGCTGAAAGCTGCGATTGTTGTGAGAGGATTGTGAGGGGATTGTGAGAAGGGGGTACAGGAGGTGCGAGAGATGCGAGAGAGTTTGCAATTGGAGTGAGAAAGCATCGCCATGGCCGACGCCATAACCAGCAGCCAGTGGGAGGTCGTGGAGCTCGCGTGGTCCAGTCCGGATGARGACGAGGACGAGCACAGATGGCACGGATGAACAATTGTCCCACTCTGTCGGTCAACTATTCATCCCCAAGCGCCCCCTTTATTTGTCCAATAGAAAAAAACGTGCAAGGTTCCGCGATGCCGCACCCGCTCTTCTCTCTCTCTCTCTCCCGATTTCAAGCGTGTGGAGCAATCCCGGGTCAACCACCGATCGGCGAGGGCCGACGCTCCTCGATGAACTCTTCAACAGCAGCGAGAGCGGAATTGTCGAGATAACGTAACAGGACAGAGCGCAACTTCGCATTTCTTCAAATTCAAGGTGTTGCGCCATTAATTTGAAGGAAGGCGAAGCATTTGCTGTGGGAGGATCGTTTGCAAGACGAAGGCGAGGGGAAGGAAACATTGTTGCTGTTGCTCGCGTGGTCACATCGATTGCGTGTGGACCAATTTCTGGCGTTGGYTGAGGTAGGTCGGTTTGGTAACAGGCTCGGATTTGCTGGATTGTAGGTTCGCCTACTTCCTGTGGAGTTGCTTTCAAAGGCGGGGTGGAGGTGCTTTTGTGGACCCGACTCGTTTTAGTGCTTTTAATTGGAAAATTGAATGATTCTGTAGAGAGAGAATTGCGGGAAGGTTGTCTTTTCCACGAGAATATGGCTTTGACAGAACAGAGCTAGTTTGACGGGTTTTAGTCTACAGGCTCCTCGTGGCTGCGTGCCGGCGAGGTTTGTGTATATAAGTTATGCACATCAATAGCTTCCACGACGTTGACAAGTTGCCGTGGAAGTAGTACGTTGACGTTGCTGCTGTCGGGGTCCCTTACCAAAGCTCTACTTTCGTGAGCGTTTTGGCAAGATGCGCATTTTAATATACGATATTTAAGATTGTGAATAGTGATTCGTGTATGCAGCCGCGGAGAGATCTTTGCATGCTAGAGTCAGGTCTGTTGAGATTGAATTTTCATCACTAAGTCATGCTTGGAACACCCAACCTTTTAATTGAAGGCAAGTGTATTGGAAGAGAGGATTTTTTGAAGGTGACAGGACTAGGTCCCTAACGGCTCTAGTATTCTCTTCTTTACTTCACGTTCTTTGAGGTTTGCTAATCTGTGACGATGCTCTTCTGTTTTGCAAGGTCAAGGGGTGTTCATTTAAGAGAACATGTCAACGCGGGTGCAAACGATGGCACGGCCTCCTCCTGCTGCAGCTGCTGCTACTAGCACACAATTGAAACCTGCCAGGTCGGTAGAAGCTTCAAAGCTGCTGTATATTCTAGTGCAGGATGATCCRCTGCCAGGAGCCAAGGAGGGAGARCAGGGGCCAACTCACCGCTACACACGGGGTTTGTTGCAGAGCACTCTTCAGCTTATGGGCTGCAAGCCTCGACATTCGACTAAGGTTTGTGGTTAATAATGCCTTACATGTGTAGGGCTCCTTTGATTGTTTTCCGCAGTTGTAGAGGATAAGGTAGAGAATACTATATTAAACCCATATGCCGTGCGTTCTTTGGGAGGCCACTCAATAGAGCTCAGGAGAGATCACTTTGGATACAAGTGCCAAATTCTCTTGAGATCGAAGTTTTATCACCATGTATGATGATTTCCTGTGCAATCGTTGAAAGTAGGAAGTTGTAGACCAGTGTGACGTGATAGAAGACAAAACCCTGGTTTCCATTCAAAGAGGAGTGGCCAGAGACATCATGACAAGTCATGCTTACACCCAACTTCCTAATTGAAGTCCAAGCAGGTGCATTGGAAGAGACGAGTTGRTGTTGGTAACATGAGTCAGTCAAYTGGAGGTCCTTTACGGATTTWGTATCCTCTACCTGATATAATAGCAGAGATGCTGGATTAGGTACACATTTTAGATAATTGATAGACTTTCGTTTCCAKCTAAGCTCATTGTAAAATGCTGAAATTTGGGGTTTCTCTTGGGCAGATAAGTGAGGAGGTGTTCGAAGTCATCAAGAGCCAGATGCCTCCCAAGGTGTCCAAACGAGACAGGTTCATGGGSCTGGCACCCTTGGCCGAGATTCCCAAGCGGAATTCCAAGGTTTATGACCCGAAAGGGTTTTTAGTGAATCCTAAACCGCTAAAGAAGCGATCCACAACCACTGTGCCCAGGGAAAAATTCCTTGATGTAGTTTGCGATGGACTAAAAAAATACCAGTATCTCGGAATCAGGCAGCGATTGGATCTCATGGTGGCCTGTCGGTATATACTTTCTCACTTTGTGCCTGTTTCTCATGCATCACAGAATCCCAATTTGTGCGTACATTCTTRTGAATTAGATAGAACCAGATTCAAATTC
>VACF01002168.1:20399-121887 GCA_006891605.1 Pleurozium schreberi
TTTTGCAGCCCAATGAGGATGTCGTRACATCTGGATCGGATGACGATTACGATGAGGCGGAGGAAGAAATCCACAAAATTGAAGGCAAGAAAATTGACAACGAACTGAACCCAGTTGAAGAAAATGAYGTAAGACTGCTACACCCTTGCCTATTCTCTTTGCTGTCATCTTTTAGATAGCATCAAGGTGCACGATATCACTCACACTGAGGAACTCGTGTTCAAAGAGGGTGCTCTGTGAATGTAAAAGATGTCGCAGTTTGGCATTCATTAAGTTCTATTAGCTGCGTCGCTTGCCATTAACGGCTTCGGTTGTTCTTTTTAGCAGTAGGATTGGTATTCGATTGCAGCAGTGCTACAGAWTGTTGTGATTGTGAGATTGTTCAAATAGGGTTGAGATTGTTCAAATAGCAGTTTGGAATTTTTGAAACCAGTGGAAGATAGACGTGCTAGTTTGGCATGTCCATTTGGGGTAGAAACACCTGCAATTTGGCGCTTCACTTATTCTTATCAGCACTAGGCTTGGGATTCCATTCCAGCACTGCCAAAAATTGTTGTGGATGTAAGATTGTTCAAATATRGTTGAGATTGTTCGAAATAGGGTTTTTGAAATTTGAAAAATTAGTGGAGGGAAGAGCTTTGGTAGTGTCGCATTTCCATTTGGGGCCGAGGCACTAGCAGCTTGCTCTGGTTAGCATGAGGCGTCGGATATTATTCCATCGCAGTGCTGCAAATGAACAGAATTAACTATGCTCGAAGATGGTAGCTGAACTCCGTTGAGTGTGAATTGGCAACAGGACGAAGGGTCGGTGGACAACGAAAGCATCCGTTCGGAAGGCGAGGACGACTTCGACRTGGGCGAGGAGGACGACGATTACTGGGACTACGACGAGTCCAGTCCCACCGGCACCCGTCCGCCATCTGCCAACGCCAGCCCCGCCAGCAAAGCCGATCGAATGGCGCGCCTGCGCTCCTTCGAGCGAGCGGTCGCGAGCAAGGGAGCTCCGGAGCTTCGGAAAACGGTGTCCTACAGCCGAGCCTCTTCCAGGAGACACATCCCAAAGCCCACGCTATGAATTGCCCTTTGATTCTTTCTTCTTCCTATTTCTCGTGACGCAGACGGCTGGTTGCTAACCCTAAACCCTAATTCAACCCTACCCTGACATTAGTTCCTGGGTTCTGTCAGTTGCCATCCTAAACCCTATTGTAATTCCTGCCGTGACATTTCCTTTTGAACTAACTTACATCGATCAGTGTCAAGAGTAGTAGTCTCCCTCATCAAGCCAAGTGACTAAACCTGCAATTGCTCATATTAGTTGGAATTGCATAACATTATTCAACCGTGAGATGTCATTTCTTTTCATGCAAGAGAAGAGAACTCAAGCAAACTAAGAGATGACTGTCACTGTTTCTCTTTTGACAACAAGACCCTACCTTGACACTTCTCTTGGGAAGAATTGTGTCATTATTGGCAGTATTTTTTTCCTCCTTCATGGTGAGTAGCTGAGCTTGGGCTATGGATAATGGTTGGAATTGAAGTGCAAAATTCATGGACCTAATGAGCATGCTACTGTAGATAGAGCATAGGATAGAGCTATTGAATTACTGTAAGCTTAGAGGTCGACTCTCTGGAGCGTGAGCCTCATGATTTATTTGATGTATTGTTTCAAATTCTGTTGCGGAGCATTCAGCTGTTGGTCTGTATCATATGTAAAAGGTGGGTACCCCCAAAACCGCCACTTTTTGCCACTGTGCCTGGTTACTATTATTATTAGACTGGTCAAATTTTCATATTATTTTCTTGTTGGCAAGTGAAAGGAGGTTCCAACGCACCAATGAATGCAACATTTGGATACCATATGCAAAAGTTATGAATGGTCAGAGTTTTTTTTGGTAGATGTTCTTGGATTAGTTTCTTCAACAGAAGTAGAGTACATATTGATTTTGGAGATTTACTATACATAGAGTGATGATGGTGGTTTTGGATAGGGTGCAATTTTGGATGTAACTTACTAGCCTTATCAAGTTGAGATGGATGCTCTTGAAAAATCAATGTAGTCTAAATCATTAATATATTATGTTCTTCTAAGATATTCATAACATTCTATGGTCCATCTTGCAAGAAAGTCTACTTGATTTTGATCCTATTTTAAATTTTGTTGTTTTGATTGCAAATATTGTAGTTGGTTGATAGAATTTTGATACAACCATTTGGGATACAAAAATCTTGTCATTGATGGATTAAGTCTCTGTGCATAGAGAACAACTTGGTTATTATGATCATTTTATTATTATACAAAAATTTATTGGAGGATTTTCAAATGCAATAAGCTTTACAAATAACCTCTCTTGTTATTAAACCCCCGATAGTCCACTCCGAGAAATGCCTAATGGTCAAACATCATTTTTGATGCCAAATTACCTTTTTAACCCCTAAAGGACCAAACTGCGTTTTTTGGCAATATAGCAATTTTGGGCAGCTCACTACAAATGGAGTTTATAGTTTTTTTCCTTGAAATTTTCATACAACATGTGTCCAAGGAGTAGCTTTAAGGCCCAACAATTTTCATGACTTTTGACTACATAGTTAAAAAGTTATTGCAATATATGTACTTTTCTTTGATCTCCGGGCAGTTCGGGCAGGTTTGAAAAAATGACTTTTTTCTAAATTAAAAATTTGAAAATGATTATCTACAACTATAAGCACATGAGAAGCTTTGAATTACTCCATTTTGATCAACGAGTCAAAAGTTATGAAGAGTTTTTGTTTGCGGGCAATCATGGAATCTCTACACTAAAATAAACTTTGAAGTCCTGTATTTAACTCATTTTTCAATAATTTTGAAAAAAAATCAAAATATTGGGTGTGGATTGTTTATTACAACATTTCAACCATTGGAATTGTCAATTTTCAATTTCATAAATAAATTGTTAACAATTTAGTATTTTGAATCATTCTCTACTTCTTTCTACTTACTATTTTTTTCCTACATGTTGTACAATTCCAAATAAAYTGAAAATTTTCAAGAGTGTYTCCAACTTGACCTAAAGAATGAATTCAAAGAGTAACAACCATTTTGGACATTTTTTCATACAAATGTGGCCTTTTGAAGTGCAGCTGCCCGGATTTTCGCAAGGCTCAAAAAAGGATTTTTGTCACTTTAAATGCAGAGATCATGCAATGCACATGGTGAAAAAATCTGAAATTTTTTCCACATCTTCCCAAAGTATTTTGATACAAGATCCTACGGTTACATTTGTCCAAAAATGTATTTTTCTAAAATTTGGTACTTGCTCTAGAAATGGCAGTTTTGGAGCGTTTTTGGTGAAAGCATAGTCAAAGACCTTTAAGGGTTAAATGCAATATCAAAGTCAAATCTTGTAAATTTTGTAGATGCCTATCCTTGTGAAAAATCTTCATTGGTAGTTGTACCAAATTATCATTGTTATAAATTTTATAGCAAATAGAGAAAATAAGTAAATAGAAAAAATAAGTAAATAAATATAATAAGTAAATAAATATAATAAGTAAATAAATATAATAAGTAAATAAATATAATAAGTAAATAAATTGTAAATATATTTTCAAATAAAAAATTTGAAATTTGTTTACAAATAGTAAGTTCCTTTAAAAAATAGAATGAAGATTTTTGTAGATTAAACTTTAACTATGGCTTTCAACTCAAATAACTATTGTCATGCTATGTTTAGCATACATGTAGTAGTTGATTGAAGTTTCTTTGATACTTTTTGTTTGTGGAAAATTGCATTTTTTCAATAGGTGATGATTTCTTAGATTTTACCGGATGATTTTTTAAATGGTTGTCTTATTGAATTGTTTAATGAGTTAATGAAATTACACTAATTATGATATATATTAGAGTAATTTAAGATTCTAAAGAAATGTATAAATGAAAAAAAATATTTTGTGTTTTGAATTTGTTTTAGAAAATACAAACCAGAAACACACATTATTGGGGAACTAACTAGATTCTTCCTAGTAAAGCTTTCAAGACCAATACTTTATTGAATTTATTTTTTATCAAAATTTTAAGATGAAATAAAAAAACAAATGTTTAAAAATTCATTTTCTTTGATTAAATCAAAATACCAAAAAGGTTATTGTGCATTTTGCAATTAGGTTTGCTCAAGGCTCATCCACTATTAGGATGCAAGGATCTTTATGGGAATTGATTCATGAAGGTCTAGGAAGCCCAATTCTAGATGATAATTAAGTATTTTATTTTATTTTTAATTTGACATAGAAAGTATAAAAATTGAGGTAGATATTAGTGAAAAAAATTGCATTCATATTGTTTTAGATGCAATGAATTAGTGTGGCACTTCCAAGTAGGATCTTGCATGTCTCTAAAGCTATAAAAGGGTCATGACCTACAAATATGGTGTTGTATTTCAGCATTGGATGTTAGGATGACATTGAAATGAAAAAAAATTTAATTCTTAACTTATTAATCCAGTGGTGTATGTTTTACTATACTTTAGTACATAATTTGTTTTTAAGGAATTAGATACAATATTTTATATACACTATTTTTCTCCTACCTTTTAGGATCAAGTAGAACTTAGTGCATGATGTCAAAAAAATGGGATTGAATTTTATACTAGTTTCCAACTAAACTTAGAGTTATTTTTTTTCTAATTGCATAAATTCAATGTTATATATGAATTTGGTATTCATGTTTAGAATGATTAAATGAATGGTTTCTTTTTCTTAGTTCTAATGTTTGCACAATATTTTACACTTTGATTTATACTCTTGTGTCAAGACTCAAAGAAACAAACTCTTGATTTCAACCGGCGTCAACAAAGGACTAAAGAAATAAACCTCAAAAAATTTCAGTGTAAATAGAACCTATTACTTATCTTGAAAAATAGGGTATTATCTAACCTACCATATTGAAAGTCAGTCCTAAACTAGTTTTCAAAATCTAAAGTAACAACACCTAATTGTGACGCCTTTCTAAAATCAACCATTATAAATTCTTGTCGAAAATGTAGAACCTCTATTCATGAAACTCTAGGATTGCATTTGKATACACTTWTTTTGRGCACTTTGAAAATTCATGGTTTATGTATATGGTGTCCAAAAAATATATTCAAAGAGAATCTAAATCCCCTTTCAACTATCCACAAGACCCACAAAAACTTTTTTCAATACAATTATGGAAACCATTATGAACTGCTTATTCGGACACATGTAGAAGCCGTACCTTACAACCACATTGTCATAATCCGCCATTCTAATGGCCAAGGTGAACTGCCCCCCCCTTATTGCTCTGTCAAAAAGTAAATGTAAAAGTTTCCCCCTATTTTGTGCCAAGAAAATTTATTATTTATCCACCTCCCTAGCAATTGTAAGACCATTTGTTCCAAATATGAATTCAGAATTTGCAAATTTTATCAATGTGGCAGATAAAAAAATCCAGTGTTTTGTCCAGGGGTAGAAAAATGGGTCAATAAGGGGGCCAATTCGCCCTGGCCCATTCCAACGGGTCGACGAGAACCCTGAAAGTAAAAAGTAAAGGTAATTTCGGGCGGGTGACGTCCCCACTTTCAAATTTCCCTCCTTATTTTCAAATTGGAGCGCTCTCCCGCGCCCAACCCAATACTTCGTCTGCAAGCCATATAAGCTGGCTGGTACTTCATACAATCTCACCGTTCTCATTTGCATCAGTCTTCCGTCTGTCTCACACTCCCTTTCCCTCGCCCTCTTGTTTCCGTATTTGCTTTGAGTTTGAGTCGCAGCGATGGCGCGTACCAAGCAAACCGCTCGTAAGTCCACAGGAGGCAAGGCGCCTCGYAAGCAGCTGGCTACCAAGGCAGCTCGTAAGTCGGCTCCTGCGACTGGCGGAGTGAAGAAGCCCCATCGTTACAGGCCTGGTACCGTGGCGCTTCGTGAGATTCGCAAGTATCAGAAGTCGACGGAGCTCCTGATCCGGAAGTTGCCCTTCCAGCGTTTGGTCCGTGAGATTGCGCAAGACTTCAAGACGGACCTGAGATTTCAGAGCTCTGCGGTGTTGGCGCTGCAGGAGGCCTCTGAGGCTTATTTGGTTGGTTTGTTCGAGGATACTAACCTTTGCGCGATTCATGCGAAGCGTGTCACCATCATGCCCAAGGATATTCAGCTGGCTCGCCGCATCAGGGGAGAGCGGGCGTGAGTTTCGGAGTTTTTGATCTATTTCAAATGGTGTTTTAGAACACCACCTACCTTCGGAATTTTAATCTGCTCTGTTGTTGACGTCCGCTTCTCTGTTTCTACTATTTGTGTTACTCATTCTTGCTGCGAATGTTGCTCTTGGTTTGTTCTGACTATGACTCCATGTTCGCACGTATGATACCATGTTCGCACGCATGATACCAAGTAGTTTTGTACAAAAGAAGTCATGTTTGTAGGGTACTTGATTATAAGAGTGCTTATTAGTAGTTGTGGATCGTATTTCGGGTGTGGCCTCACTGGGGGCACATTGTGTAGAACTTTTCTAGCTCATCGGGGAGAACTTGCACCGGCGGATGGCAAGATTGTAGCGTACRATATGGTTTGGTAGCTGTCAAATTGTTATCTTTATGTAGGCACATGAGGACTTAACGACATTTGCTCTTTGGCTTGTTGTGGTTTTGTTTGCCATTGAAGGCCATGTCGGAAGTAAAGTTGGATGTACAGTCTAGGCAGCTTAGTGTGCAAATGGGTTCACTCGAGAGCTTAGCTACTAATACTACTTGGTTTCGACTGTTCTTACTTAACCCTTAAATGCCGAGGCGGACGTTTTGTGTCCGATGAATGAAGCGGAATCAAACTGTATAGGACGGAATTGCAACTATTCATTCTCAAAATTTGTTTTGGAATTGCAATGATTAGTTTTGCAATTTTGGAGGCTAGTGCTTCACACGGTAATAGAAAAGGACGATTTGCAGGATCACTCCTTCGGCGTTTAAGGGTTAAGCTGCGCTTTCGGTATGCAGGAGCTCCCTGCGAAGTTTGTTTGACAGTGCGACTCGTATGAAAACATTGATTCACTTCGATTAGCACTGTAAGAAGGAGCGATGTCTACGATTTCAAGTTCTGTACAATTGTCTCATTAATTTTTGGGTATACCACAGAATTGTCCTCGTAAAATTAAGATCTAGGGAAATTATTTTCGGGTGTATTTGAGAGATTTGTGACAATCTTGTTGATTGAGAACCATGTTAGTCGAGAAGTTAACCCATTACAGTTACCGCAGGGTCAAGGGTATGAAATGGTATGACGCTTCGAAGTTATGTCACCTAAAACAATCAAGAATCTTCSGCTCGATCCAATTGTTCAAGATCAGCAGCTGTCACTGGAATCTTTGAGGAGTTAAACTGGGGTGCTCTAGCGGGGACTAGAAACGACATAGTGCAATATCGAACATATTTCTCAAAAACTTGCCAGCCATGTTTCGTTAACCCTGGACCAGAGGACATACGAGCGTTTCAGCAACTGAGTTTGAGTAWGAATGCACCCAGTGATTAGAAAAATGTACATTTTTCCGAGCCATCACCAGAGTAATTAGGCGCCATGGCTGTAGCTAGTAAAATTAACTTTCTAAATATACTAATACATCTACATACATAATTTAATCTTTTTGTACTATATTTAGAAAGGTACCTCCAACTACATTGAATTGCTTATACCCTAAAGGATAGAGGCTCATTTTGAGCACAAATTGTGAAAAACTACCACTTTTTAGGGTAGTGCGAAAAAAAAAAAAAAAAAAAAAAAAAAATTTCTTCAAAATTCAACCGTACAAATTTGTACTAGACTACTATAGGAATGTGTGGAAAAAATTCAAAAACTTCGACTACACATATTGAAAGTTTATAACGTTTGAAGATAGAAGAAAAAGTTTTTTTTGARCTTGCTYGAYAAAGCYAGCAAACTTTGAATTCTCCTAGAGTGAGATTTTTACATTACACATGGTTATTTTTTTGAAATTTGCATCTAGTATCATGTATATTATACTATTACCAAATTTCAACCCTAAAGGAGTAGTTTTTCACGCGCTGCCCGAAGCTGACCAAGTTGCCTGAAAAGTTTAGGGCAACATAACTTTTGATCCGGGCACCCAATTGGAAAAAAAAATTAGATTTCCTCTTACAGGATACATGTGCTAACCTTGAGTCAAAATATAAAAAACATCCATTGAAAAATGACTTCATACACACCTATCCGAGATTACCTAGGTACATTCAACGGTCATTCGATCCTTTAGGGGTTATTTTGAAATTTATTTGTGTTTTCACCTTAATTTGATTCCTATAAATTGAAACTCCTTTCACCATGAAAACCTCTTTTAATATAAAACATTTGCACCCTCATCACAAAGCTTGGTGCATACCATAGTAGGTCTATTATTCTCACTTCAAACCTTCTTATACATAACATGAAACGCCTTTCACTATAGAAACCTCTTTTCATATAAAACATTTGCACCCTCATCACAAAGTTTGGTGCATACCATAGTAGGTCTACTATTCTCAATTCAAACCTTCTTATACATAACATTCAGTAGCGTGCTCTAGCATTGCCTTGGTTTCAAGTAGATGGTGTGCATGAAATATACCACACCCAACAACCTTCATCAATAGCTAATTGGACATGTGGAGGTCATATAAAACATTTGCACCCTCATCACAAAGTTTGGTGCATACCATAGTAGGTCTACTATTCTCAATTCAAACCTTCTTATACATAACATTTAGTAGCGTGCTCTAGCATTGCCTTGGCTTCGGGTAGATGGTGTACATGGAATATACCACACCCAACAACCTTCATCAATAGCTAATTGTACATGTGGAAGACGCAGAGGATGTTGGTGTGGAACATTCAACACCATCACTTTAGAGACCATACTTGGTACTGAATGTTATGTACTAAATTTGCTTTTGAATTAGTAAAAAGTATTTTGCATACATCATATAGTAAGATTTCTTTGCAAAAATATGTTACACAAGTGAAAAATATCATGTTCTTCCAAATTATTTTAATTATAGCTTCAATTAGTACCATAACCAAACCATATTATAGTTGAGAGGGCAAAGAATGCAAACTAATTCATATCTTTACAAAAGTACTTGCAAGATACAACCCACTAAAATTAGTATAACTAAACTGTATCMTCACTATAATATGATGACCCTTCGTTACTTGAAAGTATTTGCATTTATTGGATTCACAAAATTGTTTTGATAGAAGAACAATAAATTAGGGAAAATTTCATATGTAATTTGATCAAATCATTGCTGAAAATGCTGAAAAGAACAAATAAATTATTTAGGGTCAAGCAAAAACAAAAAACATGTATACCTACATTGTACCATCGAAGGGCACTATCCTTGTACCTTTGGATGCTAATGTGGCTCTCTTCATTCCCAACTCTATTGGGATGATAATTCAAAAGCATCCCTCAAGATCATAGGATAAAGAGTAACTCCTTTGCCATGTGTATTGACATCAAGGCTCCATCTATACAATTCATGAATCATCATTTTGTACCCRAATTCAACACTCACTCAACCTRGTTTTAWATAAACCCAATGCAAATAGGTCGCAATTAGGAGTRATAGCCTTAGTCTGGTCGTCACAATAAAAGCAACCAGAGACGGTGAATCACACATCGCCAGAGCCTTCCAAAACTGAAGCCCTCCCTCCSTGAATCGCAATTTCAAGCATTCTTGTAGAGCCCCATGCATCAAAGAAACAACATGACCCCTCAGCTGCTGGGTTCAAAGGGCAATGGATGATAAACATCATACCCAAATCGGGGTCTGCACCAGCAAAAGAGGCAAGAGAGCAAGCACTCACTAGCTAAAGTGACTACTCAACACCCGCCACTGCACTGAACACAAATACAATTTCTTTCGAACAGCACCAATTCTCACTCCATTAAAAAAATTTCAGAATTCAGCGTCGAAGAGTCGGGCAATGAATAGAGGCTCAACAAGGAACTCTAAATACTAACTCATAGATCTACCAAGGAAACAGTGTTAAAAATTACTACATCGTGCAACAGATCGTGGAACAAGGCTCTTGGAGTATCTCAACTCAACACATGAAAATTGTATTACCATGACAAGCCGGGGTCTCCCACCCGCATTAACCCATGGGTGGCCTATTTGATCCTAGCATTTGTCCCACGATGCCAGTCACCTGGAACAAATGAAAAGTCGAAAGCATTAGTTCCCTGAAGCTGAGTTCCACAACAGTAGAGCTTGAAGACAATAAAAGTCAGAGAAATAATCCATTTTCTACTATCCACCTCGTAAAAGCCATAAAAGGTTCAATCCACGTTCTTGAGTTACCACACTACTCCATGCTCAATCAAGCTCACAATTAAGATGATTACGGTAGGGAACTTATAAACATAGGGACGCTCTCCTGTCACCATTATAATGCCAGTGTCATCCAAGCACATGACTTGTGAGATATGACATATCCTATATTCTATCCAAGTCAAAGATGCTTCTTAKGATGATTAGGACCAATGGGACCTTAATGTTTTGAACTCCAAAAAATCATAACTTTTTCATAATATCCAAATCATACATATTCTATTGTTCTGAAATCCTCTCAAAAATGGGGCAAGTCCCAGAAAAAACCAAGCTGAAGGTCACGGGAATGGAGTCCCTACCTTCCAGATGCAAATAGGTCTAGATTTCTACGGAATGTCCCAGGAGTCGTATTTCAGCAGCACGTACCTGCCAGTACTTGGAAACGCAACGATCGATGCAGCTATTTTCTCCCACGTTTAAATCGGCTTCCTTATACCTACATCACGCCATAACCCCGTCATCGTCAGCACAATGTTATACAATTCATCTATACTACAGACTCTGAATCGAAGTCAGWTATATCGACCTCTGCTACATTGAATTACTCCGATTGAAGGTAAAATCGGTGCTCACGAGAGGTTTAACTACCACTGCTTCTGTACCATTTCCTTCGGGTAATCKCTTTCTAAGTCACGCTGTGAACACATGTCTTGAGGATGCGACACGTAGTCTTTAGTATGACATTAGGGCATGCGCCAAGTTCACTCCATAAGCTAKAGGTTCGTTGTCATGACAACAATAACCTGCTAAGTGGCATTCAGCTGAACCTCACTGYTCACTTAATTCCTTWAACCTAATTGGKCGGCAAGAAAAAATCGGAGAAACCCTCATTCATTAAACCTCCACCAGTTCATATACCAACCTCCTTAAAACACCAAAAAGAAATCGAATTGCACACTAGCTACATAACATAACCGCAACTCACTTTCTTTCCACGCACTTGTCGAAGCACGTTTGCGTAAGCCTGCACGATCCAACAACCCCAACATCAGGATCTCCAACTCCAAGAGCCCCACCAGGTCCAAAACTCTAAGACTTCCCTCTGCAAACGATCAGAAAAAGTAACAACCAAGGCAAAGGTTCAAATTGCTCCCGACTTGTTAAAGAGGTCGACTCTGTACTCCATCTCCTGCTGCGCCATGCCAAAGATCTGCCACCACAAACAAAAAAYCATCCCTYAGGAGMTRTAACGCTTTGTCTCCATCGACTGAATGACCAMCAAAGGAGAATTYRACGCAATGCRAAGATCAAAGATACATAGAAACAAGAAATTAAAGTGGATAGAGGGGRGAGGAGGCAAGGAGGGGGGTACCTGTTCTCTGTCAACGGCGGTGGCGCCAGTTTTGGAGGCCATGGCGATCGAAGGCGGTGTGGACGAGGCGCGATCGCAGACACAAAGGGAGAGAGGGAGGGGATGCTGGGCAGCTTGAAGGCAGGCTGTCTGGAACTCTGGGTCTCCAAGCGTGAGGCTTCTGTTTCGGAATTAGGGCTTCCGTGTCTCTTCCCTTCGAGGAAGGGTGCTTTTCACACTTGTGGACTCTTAAAAGGATGACATTCTTGAAAGGATGACATTCTTAAAAGGATGACCATGATCTCATCTCAAAAAACAAACAATGTCCAATGTCACCGTCAAATGACTTTATATACATAAACTTCATACATTGTGCAATCTGGATAAGTTCTGAAAAGTTGCAATTTTGAAGAATGTTTTTTTAAGACTTCTTCTTTTAATGTAAAAAATTAAAAAAGTAAGAAGTTTTCATAAAATGGTCACTTTTTCAAAAAGTGTGAGGTTCATATGAATGTTGAATCTAATGTGACATTGGAGAGTGAAAGTAATATCAAGGTAATGACAATGACTAAAGGTTTTTGTTGAGATACTATAGAAGCTTCAAGAATATAGCCTTACAAAAAAAATGTCCTTTTATGAACCACATATCTTAAGACCAAGTCCTACTATGCTTCAATTACTGCAAAAGTCTCAAAAGTCTCATTACTAAAGAGCTCCAAATTGGAAGTTGGGGCTAGCGCCTCTACTAAGCCCTCAAGGTCTAATGCACTTAAGAATGCCTACATAACAATACCTTTTAGAAGATTGGGTCCAAAAAAAGTACTTCAAACTTGAGATGGGTTTAGAAAAAATAGAAATTCAAACAGGCTCCAAACGGCAATCACTATTGTGTATTTAGTGTGAAGAGAGTAACATTGAATCAAACCGCAATCACTATTGAGTATTTAGTGTGAAGAGAGTAACATTGAATCAAGCGTCCTTGTAAATTGATTCGATTTAGAAATTTTTTCTTGAAGATGCAAAGTGCCTAAACATTGTTTTTGAGGACATTTTGGACAAATTTTGGATTATATTCACCATAATTATATTATTGCGTACTTGAAAAAAATTGAAACTTCTATTGGGACTTTGGTCTTTAGACTATGGAAATCCAAATTCTACATTTAAAATGTTGTTTATCTCCTAGAATCCAAAAAARTTGGAATTTGGCCTTGGATTGTTAATTGGAGAATGAGACGTTGGAACATAGTGAAAGTAGGGCTTCATATCACTTTTCCTCATCCTCTCTTAGATATAAGGGTTCATTTGGCTTTAACTCCATGGATTCTAGTACAATTGGTGAAGAATAGTATATTTTGGCTTTTTGAGTGTACTAACTTGTACTATTCCTCCTAGCGAAGAAGTCTTGGCAAAAAATAATTATAAAATAGATACAAATATTCTTTCAAGTTTTTATTTTTTTAATGATAKGTAAAGATTATTATAAAAATGGTTTTATTTGCAATATTCAAGAACATATTTTCTAAGAAATTCGATTTATTTTGTGAAAATGTGCTTGACATTACAATCTATGTATGATAGAGAAGGTGCAAATATAGTGTCCCTACAAAAACTTTGTTTTTATGAAAATTAGTCCAAAATATTTATTTTAAAGTCTGAGTAATTTAAAACAATATTATTTTGGTAAACAAACTAGCAATTGGCGCTTGCTATGCTATCCATTCATCATTAGAATTTTATAAGAATTTCTATGTATTAGATAGAATGTAGAACAAAAATCTCAATAAATCTTCAAATAAAATGATTAAAATCTTTGTATAATTTTTTATAAGCAAGCATATATTGAAATGTACAATAGAAATTTATTGAATGATGTATGAAACATATGCAATGGTGAATACTATAAAAGATACACATACATTAGAATGCATTAGAAATTTGACTTCAATGTTTCAAAAAATAACAATCCAAATTGAAGAATTGAAAATAAGAGCTTATAAATCTCAAAAACTTTGTGAAGAGCTTAATTGTTGTGGAATCCAAAATTGCTTCAATTGAATATATTTTTCTCAAAATCATTTGGTAGTAGCAATAGAAAATTAAAATCATGAAAGCTCAAAGCTCACAAAAGCACAAAATCATAAAAGTGTAAAGAAGTATAAAGTGAAGAGAAGCAATGGATTTACTACCTCTATAATATCATTGTGTGGATTGTCTTTAATATCTCCTTAATTGCAACAACTACATTATTTCTATAATATCACCTTTTGTAAAAAGTGATATTACAAAAGTGATTGCAAATTGCTACTCTATTTCTGTAATATCACATTGTGTGAAAATACAATTTCTATGTATGCATGATTGAAAATATTCTTACAAAATATTTAAAATAATTATTTTAAAGACTTATTGAAATCATTATCATGCATTCTATTCAAATATATCAAAATTTTACTAATATGTGATACAATGAATGCGTCGCATAGCAAGCACAAGACCCAAGTATTAATGGTAGCATTTGTGATATTACAAAGGGAGTTATGATTTTAGTAGTATGATGAAATATTGACGTTGGAATTGGAGGTGCTCCAAAAATATCCCCACCCTAAAATGTTTACCACATACATTGAAACTTCCATGTGAACATATCTCCTGTTAGATGACGCCTTTAATGGAGTTTTCTTTTCACTTTTTGAAAAAGTGCCAAAGTGGCAATCACTTAAAATTTAATGAAGCACTACATTTCTACATTCATCCATATTTTGGACTAGAAAACACTTTTCAAACATACTAGAGTGCTTTTTGTCATTGCTACAACCAAAATAAAAGTAAAAGTAATTTTCAAAATTTTTAATGCATAAAAACTATGAAATTTAACAAATTTTACATTGTAGGTCCAAATGCCACAAAACAAATCCCGTGCACACCTCCTTCCAAAGTGCTTTTTGACGGCACCAAGAATGTGATTGAGGGACGCAAGGTCTAGAAGATCTGACCATAACAACAAAAAAAAAATCTACAACTATTCATTCATCTTCGGAATCGGGGGTGGAAAGGGAAAATCTTTTATAGTACGTAGTTTGGCTTCCAATGTGGTCTTCTAGATTTTTTTAAACCAATGATTCCCATAGTATCAAAATTGATGATTTCTATGGTCACCAGCCCGTTGTTTAAGGATTATTAAGTGGTTAAAAATGGGTTGTAAGCCATCCCATAAGAGTAGACTGACTATAGTAGAACCTCTTGAACTCACTCCTCTATAAGCCAATAAACCTCTGTAAACCAATGTTGTTAGACCGGTCCCGGACTAGGCTACATTACAAAAGTTGTGGCTAAATTTGATCCTCTCCTAGCCAATAAACCTCTATAAACAAGTATGTCAAACCAGTCCAGGACCTATTAAGTAAGGGAAGTCCTATTGTAAGGGAGTATGCTCTAAAAGCTACCATCTCCTTGAAATTGCCCCTATAAATAGCTATAGAATGGATATGAGGTGATCCCTAAATGGACCAAATTCAACATTGATTGAATCATGAAAAAATTCTTTTTTTGTTGCAAGAGCCAATCTTTGTCTTTCATTTCCTCCCATTTCTTTACAAGTTGCAAGTGGACAGATTTTGGAAGACCTATGGTCACAAGTAGGTGCCTATGCCCGAAATCTTTGAAAATTCATATGTATCTCAAAAATGCTTGAAAAAATATGAAACCACTTGTGCTAAGTTCCACATCTTTTTTTCTTTCTCTGAAAAATGAGCTAAAAATATTTCTGTACACTGAAACCTACAACAACAACAAAAAGAAAACAAAAAACAAAGCGGACCAGCCCTTAAATGGTCGCTTTAAGAGCAGTCTACCTTAGGCTGTTGAGTGAGGATACAGTTGAGTCGGTTGATATAATTATGGCTTGTAACTGAAGGGTGAGTTGGGGACTTTTCCTTTTAACTTATTGTTCCTGCCTGTAGGGTCCGTCCGTCGCCCTTCAGTTGCTGGTTTTGGTTGTCAAATTCCTCCTCCCGGCCCCCGCCCTCAGATTGTTGGTCAACCCTTTTCTTCGCCACACTGGCTACCGGTGGGCACTTCAGTTTGACTTCACCAGAAAAAAGTCTTTGCTTCCAAGCCCCCACATTCGGCCACACCAGGGAAGTAGCGGGTCTCCAGAAAGTCCAACTCCGCCTACACTGAATGGCACATAATTAGAGCATCCCCACTGGGTGTTCCGTATCCCTTTCTCTATTTGTTTTTGAGACTTCATATATAGATGAGACCTGGCAAGTTCTTCAAATGAGGCTCGTGATACAGAATTGGGGCGCAACTTTTCGCGAGTTCTGTAAAATTTAGGGATACAGAATGCGGAAAAGCTTGGTGTGGTGAAGGTTCCGTATCCCTATCTCTATTTGAGGTCCTCTCCCAAAATTTTAGGGATAGGGAACTCACTGGTGGGGTTGCTCTAAGAGCATCCCCACTGCGCACCCAGCCAAAAAGGACGGACCGGCCTCACTTGGCGTGTCCGGTTGCCATTGGGAACCAGAATTGGAGGCCCATCCAAGTTGACCACGGGCAAAGGGATGAAAAAATGTTAAAATCTTGGACTTTTGTGGAGTTTGGAAAGCACGGTCTAGGAGAGGGTCTAGAAGACGGTCTGGAAGTTCCAGTTCTACGTTTGACTTTCTGCAGAGCTGGAGGCCAAAAGGCCAGTCCTGGCCTCCTCCGACCTCCCAATGGCAATCAACTTTGAGTAAGCCAGGCCTTCCCTTTTGGCAAGCACCCACCGCAACTTTGCCTCAAGACATGGGAACCAAGTCTACATGGCCTTGTTAGAGTGCCACATCATCTATGCAAAGAACAGAGAAGCATTGAATGTCTCTAAAGTATCTCCAAATATGTGAATAAGGACAAAATCAACCTTATTAAAGCCAGCCATGGCCAAGACTCCCCATTTGGCCATCCGCTCTCTACATTTGGTCGTGGCTGGCCAACTTTTTGGCTTTGTTGTGTGTGCCATGGGGAAAAAAATTGGGCTGGGCCCATCCAATATCTGGGTTTTAGCCATTGGCAGAGCTATCGTAGGGATGCTCTAACATTATTTATTTATTTATTACCAATGAAGGAGGTAGGGGCCCCTTTCGCATCCTTGACAAGGAGACCCCACAGTGAACTCAAAATTGTCTTAACCCTTAAACGTTGGGCGGGACACTGTGGAAATCATCCATTTTGATACCATGAGAATAATTGGTTAAAAAAGTTCCAAAAACACTCACTAGAAGTCAAATTGCTATAGAAAATCTCCCCTTTCTACACAAAATTCCGAGGATTAATAATTGCATTTTTGTCCCACATATAAAGAATCTTTGTCATCTATCGAACGCAGAATGTTTGCATTGACATTCAAAGGACTCATTTCAAATTGCCATGGATTAACCACGAAGAAATAAATTAGATAAATGTCATGTTCTTTGGTACATTGGAACCTCCTTTCACTTGCCCACAAGAAAATATGAAAAATTGACTAATCTAATAATAGTAACTAGTCATGTTAGCAAAATGAAAGGCAATTTAGGGGGTGCCCACCCAAGTACCCAACTTATATACTCACATTGTAACGTGATTATTGTATAAAGCTCTAGCATGAATGTACTGTCAATGATTATTTAATTGGAAAAATCTTTTTCATATTTTAGACCCAAAATTTCATTTTGTCTGTGTTGCTTTTTGATGTGTAATAAATAAGATGAAATGCGGGTAAACAAAGAATCTATTAAACAACCTTCAGTTGATGATTGCCCAAAGTTTGGATATACACAACAATGCATTACATTGTTGTCGTAGTGAATTTTTTAGGCATTCACCACAACCCCATCTTCTATACTATTGTAATGAAATAGTGGCTTGAACATATACTTTGTCAATTAATTAATTCAAGTTGAGGAATTGATTTAAATGAGTAAAACATTATCTACATTTATAGAAGACTATATACCGTAACCTTGACAAAGATAAAGTAATCCCAATAAAATCAAGGAGTCAAAATAATCCTATTGTTTCCCTTCAGCCCCTCCAATATAAGTCTTCTATTGTAGCTGGACATGATAACTAGACCCACAATGGACATAAATGGGAGCAAGTCCATGTATTGGCAAAATAATTGTAATGATTTTGCTCATAACATAACATTTTTGAATGGTAAGACAAAGAATTCCTTCCAATAGGAGAGTAAGAAAAATATATCTGTAATATATTCAACCTTATAATATATGGAACAAGCTTATATTTAACCTTTGAACATTTTGTTGCCTCTTGATGAAAAAATCGATCCATGTAGGACAAAATGGCAACTTCTCATCCTCGGTACTAGGAGTGGAAAGGGAAGCTCTTTTCTAGTATATATGGCATTTCAAAGTAGACGATGTCACACAATATAAAAAATGCATGATTTCCACGGCCTTCAAGGATTATGTCCGTCTTTCAAGGGTTAAGACATATGTTAGAACAATAGGGATCTAGATTCATGAAAAGCAAAAGGTTCGCTCTCTTGAAGTTCAAGAATTCTATGGATTTTGCTACAATAGGCCCAATTACCTTATCCTCGCAAAGCTTAATAAGATATTCCGCCTCCTCGAATGAATGTTATAATGTCTCCCCCGATGCAAGTGCCGTGTAGCGGTGGGAATGCCGCCGCACCAAAGGACTACACTACAGTGCAGGAAGGGCAGGAAGTCAGCAAGGGTGTGCTGGGCAGACACTCTTTTCTTAGTCGCCTCTCTCGCTTTTGGTGTTTTGGCCTTTTCTCCAATTGCGACGACCTCTTTTAGACTCGTCCACGTTCCACGCTCTCCAGTCTCATCGCCATTCCTTCCTTCTCCCCTGTCTCCTCATCCTGCTCACATCACTTCTTCCACCGAACTCTTGGTGTTGCTAGGGCTACTCACTGAATTCGTGCTMGAATTCCAGTTTGCGGTTATAYCTGTTGTTGGAGGTTGCGAGCGAGCGAGAGACGATGAGCGCCATGGCGTTAGGGCAGGCGGGCCGAGTGCACGCCTTGGGACGGGCACACGACGCCGTGTTGGACACCGTGGGTGGACTGCGTCGTTGCAAGGCGGACTCGGTGCGTCTCGCGGCTGTCGGTTTGCCAGCCATGCAATCACAGACGGTGAAACTTGGTGCGTTTTGGTCTCTTGTTACCCTGTTGTTTGGTTTAAGACAGGTCGGCGATGGTGATTTCAGTTTTCTTGATGATGTTGAGGAGTTGAAGAGGATTTGGCTTTTGCTTATTTGCAATGCGATTGTGTTAATTGTTATCGAATTGACTGTGAGAGGTAAATTTGGTGCTTTGACTGTCACGGTTCGCTTGTCCTGGTGGCCTCGACTGCGAGGTGGAATTGGTGTGGTAGCGAGGAGGATTTGGCGGTGTGGAATGCGGTGAATCTGATTTGCCTATATTGTTATGGAATTGACGCAGAGGTGCGGGCGGGAGCTGGAAACACTTACGGCACYGTSTTCCGAGTTACCACGTTTGGTGAGTCCCATGGTGGAGGCGTTGGGTGTATAATTGATGGTTGCCCTCCCCGACTGCCGCTTTCTGAAGCCGAYATGCAGGAGGATCTTGACAGGAGGTGACTRTTCCTYACGATTATACGTTGGATTGTGGTTGGTCTTAAATTATGTGRTTTTGGACATCGACGTTCTCAGCATCACCCACCTTCTTTACTATTAATTCTCAGGAATACAGGGTGTGGCTAGCAGTTGCCTGCTTGTATTATGGCCGGGAATTTACATTTTTTAGCAATGCGCTGAGATTTATGCCAGTCATGAAAGGAGCCTGCTGGACTGTTGGCATTTGTGTAGCCTCAAGAGTGCCATTTGCACGGGTGCAGCTGGGATATTTGAGTTCGATGGCATTCGCAAGACCTAAATTTCTCGTGTTGATGCTTTCGCAGGAGGCCAGGGCAGAGCCGTATCACCACTCCTCGGAACGAAACAGACACCTGCAAAATTCTTTCAGGTGTTGGAAACGGTACGTCTCTGGTTCMACTTGGATCACATTGGATGGAATGACGTGTTAACCACTGCTGATTTTGAATTATGGATCGCTATTCAGTCTGTGTGGGTTTAATTTTTGTGGATCGAATTTGAATAWTTGATTGACTGTTTGATTTAATGCAGGGCTTACACTTGGAACACCAATTGCTGTGACCGTCCCGAACACAGACCAGCGAGGAGGGGTAAGGGGTTACCCTTATTGCTTTCTTAACAGTAGTCTTTGTTGATTATAGCTACATTATGTTAATTAGAATGCTTCGCCTTAGATCAAGGATGACTTTTGAGTGTTTCTCTGTTGAGGCATTATTGGACATGTTTTGATGTTTCTGTTGTTGGATGCGAGCAGGATTACTCTGAGATGTCGGTTGCCTACAGACCTTCTCATGCTGATGCTACGTATGACTTTAAATACGGGGTCCGCGCTATCCAGGTACTCGAATTGATTAGCGACAGTTATCTCGTGTCTACAATCACACTTGCACTTTGGCTCAGTCTCTTTTGTAATTCATTCAATTTCTGATCATTTCAACAACGGATTTGCGGAGGAAGAATCACTTAAGTWCYATCCTTCTGAMGAGAGACAATTTTTATCAGTTTTTTTGTACAGTTCGTGGCAGAGAATTTTAACTTTTGCCCTTGGATTTGCATCCCATAGAGTTCGATACTTATACGAACAACTGTGTGCAGGGTGGAGGTAGGTCGTCTGCAAGGGAGACAATTGGTAGAGTAGCTGCAGGAGCTGTGGCCAAGAAGCTGCTCAAGTTGAAAGCTGGAACGGAGGTCTGTCAAACACTATTTCTCACAGTAGATATTAGTTGCTGAAGAGCCTTCATGACCACGATTGCCTGAAGATGCTTATGGTCTTTATTTCTGATTGTGGTCTACAATAGTGCGGAGTACAGAGGTAAATTGTAGGGATTTTACTGACAATACCAACCTTTTCAGGTTCTAGCGTACGTATCAAGGGTTCATGGAGTGGAGTTACCTGAGGATTTGGTGGACCATGACAATTTGACCATCGAGCAAGTAAGACTTTCTTGTAGTTATTCTTTTGACGATACCTGAACTGTACTTTAAATTGGTGGAGTTTCTCTCGAACTTCAAGGCAGATGTTACAAATTTTCWGTYACATCCCTGCAGAAATAGTTGTTCGATGTATACGTTTAATGTCCTCACGCACGCTCTTATATTTGGGGATTTGGTGCCAGGTTGAGAGCAACATTGTTCGTTGTCCCAACGAGGAATATGCGAACAAGATGATCAACGCCATTGATGCTGTTCGTGTAAAAGGTGACTCTGTTGGAGGAGTTGTAACCTGCATTGCCAGAAACGTCCCCAAAGTATGTTTCTGAAGGCACCTTTCAATTTTGTTTTKTAGAATATTTTTCTTTTTCGGTTTCTTATCTGAAGTACATTCATTGAACATCAATTATATTCTTTCTCGACAGGGTCTGGGCTCTCCGGTGTTTGACAAGCTGGAAGCAGAGCTTGCCAAGGCTGCCATGTCACTTCCGGCTACTAAAGGCTTTGAGATTGGAAGTGGCTTTGCTGGTACTACACTACTCAAATTTGYGGGTGTCATTTCGTGTCATGTCYTGCGACGACCTTGGCTGTGATTCATTATATTAGTAATACGATAGTGTGGTTCATTGGTTCATGGTTCATGGTGTGATATCATCATTCATTATCTTATGTTCTTGGTATCTCTTTTACGAGCAATCTAAGACGAGCTAWATGTCTGAGATCTGATTTTGAATCTATTTGATTTGCAGGGTCACTACAGCGCGGTTCTGAGCACAATGATGAGTTCTATGTTGATGAGAATGGCAATGTTCGAACTCGCACTAACAGATCTGGAGGAATACAAGGGGGGATCTCTAATGGGGAAACTATYGTGATACGCATTGCATTCAAGCCCACATCAACAATCACGGTATGTTTCTTAGTTGCACTCCTTCTAGGGTAAAATGCTGAAACGTTGGCTACATTTCCAAGACAYGTAATCACTTAGAAAAGGGTTGTTTGTTTGAGAACCTTTGGATTCTGGTCTTCTTTTGGTTACCAAGAAAACTGGGTTCTCAGCAAGCKTGGTGTAGATCCTGTGTGTGTCAATGTACGACATCGTGATTCATTCTGTGAGGACTGCATAGGCATGGTGGTGGAATTAGACATTCGTTATGGTGAGTATCGTTTTTTTTAACTTCACATTTGTGTCTGACTGCAAATGTACTGGTTCCATTTTTACAGAGCAAGCAGAAGACTGTCACTCGTGACAAGAAGGAAACAGAGCTACGTGCACGTGGTCGTCACGATCCCTGTGTTGTTCCTCGAGCGGTGCCCATGGTGGAGGCCATGGTCGCTTTGGTGCTTGCAGACGCGTTGCTGCAGCACTACGCACAGTGCCAGCTGCTACCGCAGGATCCTGTGCTCCAGGGCAACGAAYTACCACAAGCGATTAGGGAGCAAGCGTCAACCTTTAAGGAGCAAGCGTCTACCTTTAAAGAGCAAGCGTCAATTTACAGCGAACACTGACCTGTTCCCGTGTACACCCTTTGTAAAATTACTAACCGTAGCTCTATTTTTCCTCGAGATTGATCATTTATTCAGGCCTTTAGTACCGATATAGCAAGAGGCGAGGTTWTCATTTAGGTCARGAAGSCAAGTGGTTTGGAGRTCTAGGAGGCTTCTAGTCCAGCTGGGTCCTTAAAATAACGCTATGGTTCTAGTGGAGTTTTGTGTTGGCTTTTGAGAGAACAGCACAAATSGCCTATCAACATTTAAGCTTAGATTTTTAGATTTGAATCTCGCTCTCAAGTTTCTTAAATCATTCCTTTGGAGCCCCTTGTAATGCAGCTCCCAGAATAACTGCATTTTTTAATGAGCTCTGAATTGAGAACCACACCCATGTTCCTATTCTAGGGTTGGCGTGCTTCTATTTCACCCACTCGAGTTTGAAAAGCTTTCACGCCTTGTTCTGAAATTATTTGTACCTGTACTTCTGTAGGACTAGTGTGACCGGTTCTATTGCATCGAAGTTTAAGGAAACTTCATCCAGTTACAACGTCATTTGTTTTCCAACGCCTCGGGGTTTTGTTATGCCCTAGAAGAGAGATTATCCCTCTTAAGACCATGGCTTTTGTACAAAAAGTGACAGACAAGACTTGGGTCTCAATATGACTGGTTTGTGGAGAGAGAAATAGAGGTGTCTACTTTTCAAAAACTGACAAAATGACTTGGGTTTCAAAATGGCCAACGTGTGGAGAGTGTAGTAGGGTTGCATATGGGAATCCACGCCTTTTGATGGATAGAAAACGTGTAGATGGATAGAAAACGTGATTGTTTGCCTTTGAATAAATTATGAGAATCTGTTGTCAAGATTGGGAGATTATAAGACATATTTGCACATCAATGTAAAGGTTTTTTTAAAGATTTAACCCTTGAAGGACGGACCGGTGGCAGTGGAAATCATGTATTTTTGTCAAATATACTCGTACACGGTTTGATTCTCTCCAGAGGACACAAAAGGTCCGCCGTGGCATTCAAGGGTTAAGCAAACATCTTTACAAGATTTTTTATTGAACTATAAGTAACTTTTTTGAAAAAGCAAAAGAAACAAAAGTATGACTAAATCATGATGAAAATTGGACCAACCGCGTAGGGCTATACTAGTGGCAACAACTATTTGTCATTGACTTGTGGTTGGGCTATATTTATAGCAAGAACTTTCTTTACAAACTAAGATTGGGCACTAAGTCCTAGCTCCCCATTGCCCAAGTTGAGATAAAATTCATGCCAATACTTAGCCCAACATATGTAAGACTACTTCATCCACATAAAAATTCAAGACCATGTATATCATTGTCTAAGTATTACGTCATAATTGGCCACAATCCTAGTAAACAACTAGCTACTAAAAAGAACATGAGAATACTCCAAGCAATTCTAGGCATTGGTCAAAAGACCAGAGTATCAAGACAAACGAAGAAAGACAACTCCTAAAATGGATGAAAAAGAATAGTAATAAGAGATCAACGGAACTATACAAATGACAATGATCATCTATCATTAGCTTCTAGCTCGGCCATATTTATAGCAAAAAGAATTCTCCTTACAAATTGGGATTAGACACAAAAATCTTGTTTTCCATAGTGTATGCGGGCAAAACACAATGGAGTGGACCATCTTTTGTAAGGAGAAGTTGGAGGGGGATGAGACAAAAAGGTGAGAGATAAGTTAGGTTAGTTGTTGTAATACAATGCTCAAACAATTGTCGCTACCCAAAATGAGAAAAAGAGTGTGACATCAACACTTGGACACGTTGGATCTCAAGCAAGGCAAATCTAAACAAAGTAGCAAGTTACTCGTCAAAAGCGCCTACAGTCACAAAATTATGCTCACATACAAGTCCCCATAGACCAATCATAGGAACTAGCCATTTTCAATTTTGCCCCCTCCATAGCAACACMTGTCCAACTTGATTAGGAGCAAGTTGCAAAGGTAGTTGTTTTTGGTGCAGCTGTAATACAAAGATGGTTTGGATGAAAAATTCACATCAATATTAACTAAAATATTCATTCTTGAGAAAATAACTTCTTTTTGGCATTCTTCTTCATCCTTATTTTGTAAACATTGAGCTCAATTTCTCAACAAATATTATAGGTTGTAATGCTTGAGTTATCTATTATAGGTATCTCCACCGTTTGATTACATTCACACCAATCATTAGGAAAAAAATTTAGCTCTCAAAGAGACTGCGAATTTTGCACCCTTGTGGTGCAATATTAGAAAAAAATAAAAATAAAGAATTATTCTTTATTTTTAAAAAATTGGAATTTAATGTGGTACTACTGGTGCCATATCAGCGCCACATCAGATTGACTATTTTTGATATTTTAATATTTATTTATTTTTTAATATTTCTTTTCAAAAAAAAGTATTTAATTTTTTTTTTTATATATATTATTACTGCGGGGTGCTGAAAATGAAGTCTTAACAGCCCTTCGCAAGGTTGAAAGTTTTCCTAATGATAAAATTCTTAATACTCTCCTACGGGTCCTTTTGCCTTCCACAACCAATAGAACAACTTCATAGAAAGAAAAAAATTAATTGCAAAAGAAAAATTAAGTGTTATTATTGAAATTGGGTGATAAAGTCACATTATAGTAGTATGCTCTTAAACCGCCCACCTTTTCCAAATCGACCATAGGTCTAAGTCAAAAATGGACATTAAGTGGTCTTGCAATTGATAGATCATAGACAATGAATGAATTAAGGATAAAAAAGGGAGCACATTAAAGTTTGTAAAATATCACTTTCAAATTTACGTATTGATGGTTCAAGCATGTGGTGGGTTGAATTTTAAATGCGATGATAAGTGGATATTCATAACTTTACATTGGAGATTGACAAGCCAACTACTTTATTATGAATGCAAAATTTGTGAATTTAATTTGACACAAGCATGATCACCCTTGTTTATTATTTATAGCAAGTTTTCATGTTTGTTCTTGGTTTTCTCATATCTCTTTATAAGCTGTATGTGTACGGTCATTGCCAAATCTACTATTATAAATAGGTGATTAGGACAGAAATATTTGAAAATTTATAAGTAATTCCATAATGCTCTGATTTAAAATTTGTAAAATATGTGTAAAATATCAAAAGTGTTGGAAAATTATGAAACCATTTGAGATGGATGTTTCTTAGAAAGGCCAGTCCAATGTAGTTGGGTTTTTTCATTTCATGGTCACTAAAATTGTGGGACGAGAGAAAATGTTGTTTTTAGGTGTAATACTTTACACCCAAGTAAGCAAATGCCTTAACCAAAATTCCCCACCCAAATATTCCAAAAGATGGATATTCCTTCTTCCTAGGATATAGAAGGGCTAKGATACCACTGGTTAAGAATGTTATATATATTTAGCTTACAATTTTCTTATTTTGGCTTAACCCCTAACTACCCAATCAAGCACATATGGTCAATCTGAAATTTTTGGCTCATTTTTGGATGGGCAATTCAATTCCTTTGACCATATTATAATTTTATGGGGATAGTTTTGAAGGTTAACTATTGAAAACTGTCATTTTCCATTCCTAAAAGTACATATTTGATTATTGAAAGGTCTTCAGAGGCATATATGTCCATTAGTGGAAGAGTAAAGCTTGCCAATATTACTTCATTTCCCAAATTTTGCCAATTTCACTTGATTTGAGATCTAAGAAATTATATATATCTATTTGCTTTGAAAGTGGTCCCAATGGAAAGAGTAAAGTATTTTTATGATTTTCACCATTGAAAATTTAACAATGCAAGTGTTGATTTGGAGCTATTTGCAATTTCTACTAAATCAAGAAAAAATTGCATGTCAAAAATTGCATGTCAAAAATTGCATGTCAAAAATTGCAAGATGGATTATGTAATGAGTTTGATAGCTTCTCATGCAAAATTAATTTTTTTGGAAGTGCATTTTAGTGTGTTAACACTCTTTGTAGTTGTTCATGTCACTTCTAACTTAAATAAACTTTTGTATACAAATTTTTGAAACATTGTGGGAAAAGGCAACATACTAAAAATAAAAAATGTACATTTCTTGTGTTGTAATCTCACAACTCCTATGCAATTTTGCACTCAAATTGGAATATATAATAATAAGCAAGCTCTTTAAACATCTATACAATTACATTTTGAAAAAAAAAAATTCCTTCATTGGGGATAACTACAAGCCAATGCACTTTTTTCATAGTCAAAACACACTTGGAAAGGCTTGGGCATTTAGGATTTAACACACATGCAAATGTAGTAATGCACCTAGCTATCTCAAATATCAATATCATTGTTGAACATTTTCACTATTGTTCATGAGCATCTCATTGTCAAGAGAATCCAATTCATCCAAAGAGAAGGAATGAGATACTCATGAATACTTATTGATTATGACAACATACGCCACGTAAGTCATCATATAAAAAGGCTGTGAACCCTAATAATGTTGCCTACCATACGCACACAATACATTGAAATATGCATTGGGTTTTCCCTTTCAATTGCTAACAAAATGCAACAAAACATTTGATCAGTCCACGAATAGGTACTCAATGCTGAATGCTGCCAGATTTAGGTTTAGGTTTAAGGCCACCTAAACCTTTTGTGAACAGACAAAGGAATTGCAATTTCCTAAAATTGTCTCATGATTCAATAGTATACAGGTACATGTTCTTGCTCCCGCTAAAATACGATAATGGCTAAAAGTTCAACAAAGGCAGATATAGAATAAAAACTAATTGCTCAGTGTAATACTAGGTCCTATGCTCAATTATAGGTTCTCTTACCATGTTGAAGAGACAAAATGGACTTGAATATGCTACGGTTGTCACTTGATACACTACTGTAGTATATAGGTTCTTGCTCCCGCTACAATCTGAGTGATCATGGCCATAAAGCACAAGTCCAACAAAATCACACAAGGATTAACCAGCAATGGGAACTGTACTCCTGTTTAGTCCTGCTTTGAAAGTGCATAAACACCTTGGTGCATTGGAATCCCCTTTCAGTTGATAACAAGAACAAGAGGAACTCAATGCTCAACGCTGCCAGTTTTAGGGTTTACCAGCCAAAAGGAGCTAGAATTTGCTAAGATTGCCTCATGATACAATAGTATACATGTTCTTGCTCCCGCTGCAACCTGACAATGGCCAACAAACAGGATTAACTAGCAAGGGGAGCTCCACTCCTGTCCTTCCGTCTTGAGTCCTGTCTTGAAAGTGGATAGCCTTCGAGAAGCCCTTGCTCTTCATCCCCTTCCTCTTTCCTCGGTGACGACGTCGCCACTGACACTGACGTTTCTGGCTTCTTCGGTGTCGTTGTCGTCTGCTGGTAGAGCACACCTCCAAAGATCGTCAGCAACAAACATAGCAAGCCGGGAGTACTCGCATGCTTGTCCCATATCAAGACATTGATCACCACTGTCAAAAGCTTGTTCACAACGCCGGTCACTGTGAACGCCGTGGCGGAGATCGCCTTTCTTGCCGCGAATCCGAAGAAGCTGATTGCCAATCCGAACATACACGACAATCCAACGGCAATCACGGACACGTTACCCTGGAAAGAGGCGTTCGCAATCTCACTGTACTCCCCCATGGCCACCAAGAAGAAAGGGGAGAGCATCAGCGAGAGCAGGTTATTGTAAAGCACGAAACCCCAAGTATTCAACCCTAGGTCTGTCACCATATGCTTGATATAAACCATCTCAGTACAAATGGTAATTAGGTATGCAAACGCCCACGAGTACGCCGTCACCGTGAACGACGAGTCCGTGAATACGTATCCCACGGCGCCCGCGAGGATGACGATCAATGACGCGAACGTGTACACCGACGGGAGCGCTTGCTTCCGGAACAAAGAATCCGCGAGAGCCACAAGGAGTGGCGTCGAGGAGCGGAACACAATAAATGTGTCGACATTGGCGTGCTTGAGGAGATTAGTGTTGGTGAAAATCGCGAGGTAGAAGACGAAAGCCGCGGGGAGAAACTTCTTGGCCGTGGACCACACAAACGGGTCGTGCTGGATTACACCTGTCTTCCCCGCTAACCATACTCCTACAACACTGGTGGCGTATTGCAAAGCAGTGAGCAACCCCGGAAATGGGAAATATGTGATGGCGTACTTGTTGATGACGGCCAACAAGCTGGAGCACAAACCATAGCCTACCACCACTGAAACCGTCCCAAACGAGGTCGATTCACCCTTCCCCTTCATCTCATCCAAACCAAATCGAACCGAACCGAACCGAACCCTCCTCCCCTAAACCCTAATTCAGAGTGTATGCTCAAAATCGTCTCTCAAAATCGTCGTTGTCGTCGTCTTCCACCCTCGAGCTCTGGATTCTTCGACACTCGTCGTCTGCGTCGTTGACGGCCTGACTGGTTCAAATTCTGGACAAGCTCTGGTGAAGTGCTGGCTGCGAGGTGATGCAAGCTTAGAGCAGCGATCTGAAGTTTTTCATGCTGAGAAATTGCTTGCTTGGGGAGGGATGCTTGAGATGGGAGAGACGAAGCTGGTGATGACGATGGCGATGACGAGAAGGAAGAATTATTGATTCAACGACAACAGCGCGGGCGCAGTTGAATGCCAAGCACGAGTGTCTGTACGATTCCGTTCTGATTCAGTTGACTGTAAAGATCTTGGACCTATTTCCGACCTAGTGCGACGGACAAGTAACGTGCAATTAATTCTCTTGAGCCAATAAGGAATTAAGGACGCCGAGGATTGACCCTTGAAGGACTTCAAAGATTAAAAGTGTCCCTTATCTATAAGTAGATGCAAGTTCTTCCCATATTTCGCTTTGGAATGTTAAATAGTCTTTAGGAATATTGAGGTTAGAGGAGCTTTGCTTGAAATTCATTTTGATCCACATGGAGAGAATGGGGGGCAGTAGAGGTTAATGGTGTTCACTATTTTTCACCCTCCTTTTAGCGGCTCATAATGGAACGGGCTGTTGAAGGCCTTGACCAAGTATGCTGGCCCTGCTGTAGGCTGCAGGCTTCGTGTATCGCGCCCGACAACCAGGTGCGCCCACGGCAATTACGGCACGGCAGTTCTGCGATGTCAGGGCAGTTCGCTGAGCAGTGTTTTGGCGCACTGTTTCGGTTTTTGGCCGGGCTGCCTTTTGCCCGCTCGGACGACGCATGCCGCATGGGTGGACCATGACATGGGTCATGCGTGGGTASGGTATCCCGGGCCCCATGGGCTACGCTGGGTCCAGGAATGGGTCAAYAAGGGCCCGCTCTAATGCGACAGCCGAGGGGCCAGTGTCTCGCGGTTGTATTTGTAAAGGGTTCTGGTCCTCGGCTGAGGGCACTTTCATGTAAGCTTAACATGATTACATTTATTTAATGTTTCACCCCAGGCTCTAATTTTATAATGARGGTGGCCTATACAGCTCACGTCAATGTCACGTWTAATACTCTATTCATGCTTTGACATGTTTTATTTTGGGGCATGGATTTCACATCACACCCATTTTTTTTTAACCATTGTTTCGGTTTAAGGGCGTTACCCCATTTTTGCATTCCCAAAAGGATAGGCAAATCACAAAATTCAYGTCACGCATTCAAGGGTACACTAATTTTTTTGGAGAAACACTGTTTCAGGTTCAAGGCCCATGTCTATTCATTCCGAAAAGGTTAGGAAAATCTCAAATTCCCGTCATGCATTCAACAACACAACCATTTTTTTTAAACACGGCTTTGGGTTCAGAACCGTAGTTGGGCCATTTCGAAAAAGGCTAGGCAAATCACAAATTCCCGTCAAAATGGTTACAACACAACCATATTTTTTTTCCAACACTGTTTTGGATTCAGGGCCGTAGTTGGGCCATTCCAAAAAGGCTAGGCTAATCACAATTCCCGTCACGCATTCAACAACACAACCATTTTTTTTCCACACTGTTTTGGGTTTAGGACCATAGTTGGGGCATTCCGCAAAAGGCTAGGCAAATCTCAAATTTGCGTCAGGCATTCAACAACACACCCTTTTTTTTTTCCAACACTGTTTTGGATTCAGGGCCATAGTTGGGCCATTCCAAAAAGGCTAGGCTAATCACAAATTCTCGTCACGCATTCAACAACACAACCATTTATTTTTTCAACACTGTTTTGGATTCAGGACGTTACCCCATTTTGGTAGGACGGGAAGGCCAGGCAAATCTCTAATTCCCGTCACGCATTCAACAGTACAACCATTTTTTTTCAACAACGCTTTGGGTTTAGGGCATTACCCCATTTTGGCTGTCCTAAAAGCGGGGCAAATCTCTAATTCACGTCATGCATTCAACACCACACCCATTTTGTTTTTCAACATTGTTTTGGGTTTAGGGCGTTATCCCATTTTCGCATTCCTAAAAGGCTAGGCAAATCTAAAATTTGTGACTGGCATTCAACAACACAACCATTTTTTTGACTGGCATTCAACAACACAACCATTTTTTTTTAACATTGTTTTGGGTTTAGGGCGTTACCCCATTTTCGCATTCCTAAAAGGCTAGGCAAATCTCTAATTCCCATCACGCATTCAATGGGTGACCCATTTTTTTTTCGTAGTTTGGGTTGGGTTTACGGCGTTACCCCATTTTGGTCCAATGAAAAGGCTACGAAAATCTTAAATTCCTGTCATGCATTCAACAACACACCCATTTTTGGTAACACGGCTTTGGATTCAGGGCCGTACTTGGGCCATTCTGCAGAGGCTGGGCAAATCTCAAATTCCAGTCACGCATTCAACAACACACACATTTTTTTTAACACTGTTTTGTGTTTAGGGCCGTAATTGGGCCATTCCGAAGAGGCTAGGCAAATCTCTAATTCACGTCACGCATTGAACAACACACCCATTTTTTTTTTAAACACGGCTTCGGGTTCAGGACCATAGTTGGGGCATTCCAAAAACGCTATGGATATCACAAATTCCCGTCATGCATTCAACAACAGAACCATTTTTCTTTAAACACGGCTTTCGGTTGAGGACCATACTTGGGGCATTCATAGAAGGCGAGGCAAATCTCAAATTCCCATCACGCATTCAACAACACAACCATTTTTTTCCTAACACTGTTTTGGGTTTAGGGCGTCATCCCATTTTGGCATTCCAAAAAGGCTAGGCTAATTACAAATTCCCGTCATGCATTCAACAACACAACCATTTTTTTTCCAACACTGTTTTGGATTCAGGGCCGTAGTTGGGCCATTCCGAAAAGATTAGGCTAATCACAAATTCCCGTCACGCATTCAACAACACACCCATTTTTTTTTTAACACTGTTTTCGATTCAGGGCCTTAGTTGGGCCATTCCAAAAAGGCTAGGCAAATCACAAATTCCCGTCATGCATTCAACAACACACCTAATTTTTTTTTAACAATGTTTTGGGTTTAGGGCGTTACCCCATTTTGGCGTTCCGGGAAGGCTAGGCAAATCTCAAATTCCCGTCATGGATTCAACAACACACTCATTTTTGGTNTTTGGGTTTAGGGCGTTACCCCATTTTGGCGTTCCGGGAAGGCTAGGCAAATCTCAAATTCCCGTCATGGATTCAACAACACACTCATTTTTGGTTAAACACGGCTTTGGGTTTAGGGCGTTACCCCATTTTGGCATTCCCAAAAGGCTAGGGTTATATCAAATTCCTGTCACGCATTAAAAAACACACCCATTTTTTTTTAGCCTCACTCAGATTCTCTGTTTAGGACGTTATCCCGTTTTGGCATTCATAGAACTCTAGGGAAATCACAAATTCCCGTCACGCATTGTCCAACCCAACAATGTTTTATTTTGCAAGATTCTACGGTTATAACAAATGGAGGCAGTCATTAAACTACTTGCCCTTTTTTGGTAAACATTCCCTAAAACAAACCCGTTAATCCATTTTCCCTTCTAGGAAGGCTATGTCCTGAGGAAATAGAGGCGTGCACTAGAAACCTACCCCTTTCTACGATATCATTTAAGGAAGGGAGGCAGACCTATGTTTCGTGCAGGCTGTCACGTTCGATTACTTGTTCTTCCGTGTTTGGCTTAGGGTTTAGGGCTGCTAGGGTTCAGGCACTCGGGGTTGCTTTGTTTTGGGGACACAGTTTCTTCACTGCTGGCATGTTTCTTCTCCGATTCGTATGTCAATGTTACAGCTGCGGCTAGGGTTCAGGGTCGTTTCTGTTCTGTCGCCACGAGTGTGCTGCGACTTCAGGTTCTTCTAGGGACATCCGATCACTACGTATTGAGGACGTGCATAGGAAGGTAAATTGCGGCTCTTCATTACGTCGTCCTTGAAGGGTGAGTTGCTGCATTTTCATTTTAGTAACCGCGGTTTTTGGGATTGAGGTTCAGGGTGTCTGGTTTCGGATTGAATTTTGGTATTCGGTATTGTCGGCTGCCATGGTAGATTCCGACGAGAGAGGAACAACTGCCAGTGCGGACGGCTGCATTGCGCTAGATTCGATGCCAACGATTTCATGGGATGACTTGTGCAAGGCACGATTCAAGGACTAGCTGAATCAGATTGAAGCAATGGTGCAAATTCCTCCTGAAGGTCCCATACACAAATCGGACTTGGTGTGGGAGCTCCGAGAGACGCAGCTAGTCCGCGGTCATCACGACAATCGGAAGAAGGATCTCGTCGTCGCTCAGCAGTGTTACATACCCACAATGAGAGTGCAAGACTTCATACAGGGGATAGAAAGCGACAACTTTGGTGCAACGTGCAGGTATGTGAAGATCCGCACAAAACCACCAAAGGTCGGCGCAACTTTCAGAGCTTCCGCAACTGCCTCAAAAGATGTCACCAGGTAACACTGGTCTCCCAACCTTTGTGCAAGCATTCTCCTTCACTGTTTCACTGCTCTTATGTACATTCTACTGTTTTTGAATGGGGAATTCATTTCTCTCTTTCTCTACAGATATCACTACCAGTACGGTCCGCAAGACCATACTGGCAAGGTCAAGCTACTGACCCCGTCTTTGGTGCTGAAGCAACGACGTAAGGGTGCAGTGGTTGGAGCAACTAGTGATGGCAATGTCCAGTCGACCGTAGTCAAGAAGAAAAGGGGAAGGCCTCGGAAGACAGCCCAGGCCAGCATCGATGGCAAAGGAAAAGCAGATGCAGTGAAGAAACCACGGGGCAGGCCGAAGAAGACCACCCCGCCTGCAACAGGTGCTCTCGAGACAAAACAGCCTAAACGCAGGGTCAGACCAAAGAAAACCACGCAGACTGATACAGCTCTGGAGAAGGAGAAACAACTGACACGCACGCGCAAGAAGAAAGCCCCGGCAGCCGACCTCGTTAGTGTTTTGCACAATGGAATTGATGAGGAGGAGGGCCTCAAGCAGGACTGCCCACTTGCCGTCGACCGTGACACTGGTGACACCGCGGTGTTGACGAGGACGGCCGCACAACGGCGGGATGTGCAAACCAAGGAATTGAAATCAGATTTAGTTAACACTACCGAGTGTATTCAACGGTTGGACGGAGTAGACCTGACCTGCACAGGCGACGACTTCCAATTACAAGACCCTCCCTCCAGACGTGCGCCGGTCGAGTTAGAACAAGGCAGTCTATGTCGACTGCGGCTGCCAGAAATTTGAAGGTAGTTCCTTGTAAACGCAGTCAACGACCGAAACGGCCTGCAAAAAAACACTACGCAAAAAGAATTCTGGAATTCGATCTCAATGTTTTGCCTTCTGAGGCACAGCACGAGACGGCCGCCGTCGCTGCAATTCAGGGGGAGCGTGACAGTGACGCTTTATTTGGAACTAGTGGATCTGAAACCATTACTGATATAGTGGAATTGAGGGCGGCATTGGGAATTAGACCCCCTCTGGAGCAAGAACTTGTGGGGGAATTTAGTTTACCTGCTAGTTCAATGACTGACTTGGAAGGCTCCGTGACAAACTCCCACGTACTAGGCACCGAATCAGTGGAAGACTGTCCAGTTTGGGATCCAAGTGCAAGTGACTTGTCTACTAACGACCAGTGCGACTCTGCGCCTCCGACTGTGGTGACAAAGAAACCGCGGGACTCCTCAAAGTAGTGGGGAGGGGCCTTGAAACGCGGCTGCATGGCATCCTTCTGCGTGAGAACTCTTCAATTGTTACCCCATGTTACAGAAATTTGCATATTCGAGGCGGACCACATCAACCTACGCAGAGTTCAGTGCCATGGATTTAAGGAGTCGAGTGACCGTAGTGCGTTCGCTTGGCAGTTGTCCGTGGAAATAAAAGAATTCGTTTTGAAACTTCTCCGAAGTGGACTTAATGTTTCAAAGATTATGGCAAAACACATTGCTGTTGTAAAAGACGCATTGAGGGATGGGAAGGATCCGGAGAGGGACATGTTCCTCCACGACCGAGATGTCCGCAATCTTGCAACAAAGGTGGCGCGGGAGACTTATATGCTCCACCCTGACGATGCGAAGAGTGTGCAGCTGTGGGTGCAGGAAAATCCGAGCACTGTGTTTTACTACCAGGAAATTGGAGGGGTAGTCTCTGGCGGCCTGACACCAACTACCATCCCGTTCACAGTGGGCATTTAGACGGCTTGGCAAAGAGAAATGATGCTCAAGTTCGGGCATCAAAGTGCTATCTCCATTGATGCCACTTTTGGAACAAACGAGAAAAAGGTAAGCATCTCTGTCCCACTGTTTCGACCAGTACCAACAGACGTGGCTTGTTGAGAACTCTCCGCGCGGCCTTGGACGAATGTTTTTGACTCTGCATTCTTATTGCAGTTCTCCTTGTATACAATGATGGTATTTGATGAATGGCATAATGGAATCCCCGTGGCCTTTGTTGTGACGTCGCGATCAGCGCAAGATGACCTCACTCCATGGATGCGCGCTCTTGACATAACCATGAAAAGGGAAAGCCCCAACTGGAAACCCAATGCTTTCATTGTCGACTGCGCATAAGGGGAGATCAATAGTCTTCGATACGTACTCTCCACTACTATCATGACCTCCAATTCCTGTTTTGTAAGCCAAATCTCCGAAACACTGATATGCAATTCCACGGTGCGGAACTTCCCAAAGTGATTTTACGCTTACCTCCACCTACTGCAATACGACGAATGCACACGAAAATGCAACAGCCTCCGACCAAAATCTCTACCTACCGTGACACTGACAGCTGCTGTTTTGAATGGCGCAGGACTGTGTGGCCGCTTACCGCCATCTTCTTCTGCTTGTGCACAAGGCTTGGCAAAAACAGGCCTGCATCAAGATTCAGGACGCTGATCTTCGCGCACAGGTCATACGAGGTCTTGCCTCCATTATGTACGATAGCGCAGGACCAGGGGGAGACGAAGCTACTGATTGGGCAGCTCTCAAACTATAGCAACTCGAAGCTGCGCACCCCTCCGCTAACGAGTTCTGGACTTACGTTCGCCAACAGTGGCTACCAAAAATACACATGTGGGTTGTCGGTTACAGGAACCTTCCATACGCCGGACAAGACACTAATGCTGCGGTCGAGAATTATCACGGCTACATGAAGTCTGTCTTGAAGGCGGAGAGGAGCAGACTCACTGGTCGTCGTGTTGATTGGTGTATCCATGTGTTGACAGGGGATGTACTAACACATTATTGGTACCAGACAGTATTGAAGCGCTTTGGATTTGTCGGAAATTGGAAGGAACGGAACATTCTAGTCTCAGCATTGATACAAGTGCAAGATATTCCTGACACAGACGTGACACTGCCAGAGGTCAACGGCGGCCCTGTGTACGTCACTTCGACAAGCCATCGACATATTCGGTATGTCGTTCGCAATCCTGCCAAGACATGGGCCACTTGCACGTGCCTACATTCGCAAAAGGGAAATACATGCAAGCACCAGGTGAAGGTGCTGCGTCTCATGCGCCTTGAACTAGCAGAGGGGATAGTGGCGAGATTTTGCGGAACACTGAAAGGCACTGCAGCAGCCGGCATAATCGAAGGGGAGAGTCCTCCAAGAGCTTCATCGGTAATGAACGCGGAAACACCAAAAGCTGCCTCCGTCCATTTGAAATGTGAGTCCGCTTGTCGGCCTAAGAGGATACAACCGTGGCTGGAACTCCACGAAACATTGGGGCTGCAAACAAAAGACCTCCTCCAATTTGTTGAGGGAAATACGACACTCATGGAGCACCTTTCAGCCGACTTCAATAGGTCCCTGGGCAAATTGAAGTTACTCGCAGCAGACCTTGAGTCCGGAAACATCCATCCTACAAAATCGCATCTAGAGTTCCATATCGTCGAAGACGGTTTGGGGATGCGCCTGGGCCGCCTGAAAGACTTTCTGGAGCCTGGCAGAAGAGCACCAGTGTCCAGGAGGTTGCATCTCAGAGGAAATTCTCTAGCCTGACCACTTCTTCAACTTGCAGAAACCAACGGTGGACGCCGGCGGACGTTGTAGGGCACAGTGACATTGGACTTTTGCTGGATGCATTGTCGCGCCGGTCGAATGCCTATACATTTCTGTTAACAGCATGTTCTAGCTAGTTAACTGAGTGCGACTGTACGCCGCGTAGGGCTACTCCCTAAACTAATGTCCAATGCCTAGAAATCTGACGTTCGGCCTGTTCTTGTTCTTAAGTGTGTGTACGCCAAGTAGGACTACTCTTTTTCTAAGTAAGAACAGTTCTCTTGTCCTCCCATGCTTCTGTTTTGTTGTTTCCTTTGAAGGCCTTCATTGCTGTGGAACGTGAAAAATATCCATGTAACAAATCCGACGACTTCATTTTACCGACTTCCAGGAGACCGCAACCATTGCATGCGACGGAGGAACCACTGTCCGGATTATTCTTTATCGCGAAACACTGGCACAACGTTGGGTGATACAATGAAAGGAACGCAGCACGTTCGAGTATATTAGAAAGGGTGTAGGGGGCATGGGCTCGTAAGTGGTGCATCACCGTCCAGGTCTTACTCTATCATACACTGCCTCTCAATCTGCATCTCTACCGTCGTCAAGAAAGACATGCCACATACTTACAACAGTAAATATAAAATCAGGCGATGCCAAAACAATGCAAGACGGTGGGACAATAGCGCTACACACTGCATTGGAGGGGCTGTAACATACAACCATATTCCTAGGCAACGGAAAAGAGTTTTGTCGACACTATCTTGGACACACGAGAACATGGGATGGACTACATGGGCATCCCTTGCGTGTCATCATTCAGGGCAGACTGGCTTCTTTGAACTTCATCGCATGACTTGCTCGTAGCCGCATCATACGCCACTCGAAAGGGGGGCTCGTATAGTTCGGTGATTGGAGTTGCGCCCAACTCGTTTGCAACTGCTACTATGACGTTTTTCTGGATCGCAGCAGGTTTCTCTTGTGCCATCACCTGAGCATGAAACATACCGAGGAACTCGGCAGAGTCCAACGTACGTTCGTCTCCGTGATAGAACCGGACGTAGAGCTCCATGAAGCGCAGAAGAAAGAAACCACACTCCTAGTTTTCGCTCTGACGAAACACTGGGACCTTCTGTGTCACGGGTTGGAATGGCAGCGGGGAATCGTGTAAGAGCCGCCACACTTTCCACAGCCGCGTGGCGTACTCCTCGTCTTCCGTGGAATTGTGTAGGTCTGCGCTATCGAGGTGCAGCAACGTGGTCTCCGTCAAAACAAAAAGGGACAGTGCACATTACTTACGTAGGGCACTAGGACTTCCAGCTGCTGCGGGCACTTCACATATATTTGCAAGGGAACAAGGTAGTCGCGACCCCACTTCAGTAGCGCATCCTGCGTCTGAGACTCCCACGCAGGACCCAAGGGACCTTGCATGAACGACGATGCAATGTAGAGTCAACCTCGATCGGCTGAGGACAAGCTCCACTAGAGCCGCCGACAAAGAAGCTCCACAATGTTCTAACCCAACATCTTCTTACACCTCTGCAATTGGCGTAGTTATTCGACTATAACGGGTAAGGCCTCCCATACTGAGCTGTAGAAGTTGATAGTGCCAGAATCACGATCACCTCTGCCCTTGCTAGAAAATTAACAGGACGCGTCCATTAGAACGTACTGCTATGAGACCCTAGAATGCAGTACAAAAAATAATGGAAGAACAAGCACAGCTAGCTACTTACCACGGTAACGCTTCCAGAAGATCATCTATCTTGAAGTAACTATATGTGTTTGCAATAGACAGTGCTTTACGATTTCGTATGTCACTGTGATCCTTCGGTGGAGGGTACGTCACACTTTTCGGGTTCAGCACTCTCCGCGCACTCTTTGGGTCCTTATTTGCGAGTGTCTCCGTGCGGTTGTCCTGTTCGTCCCCGTCGACGTCATCGTGTGAACTTGCAGGACCCTATGTAGCAGCCACGATGGCAAGGTCAAACACTAGTTGACGGGGTGACGCCAAAACAATGTGTAGACTACCACTCGGATCAGCAGAGTGTCTACAAAGAAGATCGACCAATGCAGCAGGCGTGCCCGACAGCGGAATGCCCTCCAAGTGCAAATCCTGAGTGCAAATGTCGTCTACGTGCACGGCCTACCAGATCTGCGAGAGAGTGCATGCTGGCAATTGAGAGCATAGCAGTGGGCCGGAGGTGGGATTCTATTCTGGATTTGACCTCGCGCTCAATTCAACCTGTGCAGCGGAACACTGAGACACTAATGCGCGGTATTGGTTCCAAGTTCCAGCCTTGTCCTCTTCGAAGGCATTCTCCATGGAGTTCACGAGTTCCAAGATCTTCACACGCGTCTCCCTCACTCTCGTAGCCCACATTGGCACGTCCTCCCCAGCAATCCAACCCATGTCAAAATCCTTACGCATGCGCAGGCACTTCGTCCAGTACTTCCCCTGCTCTCCCCAGTGCTGCTGTACAGTGGTTGTCCAGCAGCTTCGAAACGCGGAAGGGTAGTCGCGTGCCAAGTCCTGTAGCGCTCGCATGCAAACGTTATACACCCAGTCCGTCAGAATGTCCAGCGCCCGGTCATCTTTTCCAGCTCGTACTAGCTCTGCATCCTGCATGACAGCTTCATGGACCCCGTCCTACTCGGCCAACGCCATCCCCGAAAAACGGAATGGCGCTTCAGTAATGTAGATGGACAGGGCGAGAATGATGTCCCTCTGCCTCCGGCACATGGACCGCAGCACCGGACGAGTGACACCGAACAATGGACAAGACATCTGCCGCCATCTCCCGTAAACAGACTGGAGAGCGATCCGAAGCACTTGAAGAAAAGACGACGGCCTCAGTCGTGGAACATTCTTGTTGAGGATGATTCAACCTACCTTTCTACCTCGTCCTCTACATGGCAGGCAGAAAAGAAGTCAGTGCAAGTGAAACACTAGAAGTCGCGGCAGTGAAATTCTGAAGAAACAATGACTGACATACAATAGTTGCACCAAAGCTACTCTGCCTTTTCCGATGAAGTGTGCAAGTGAATTGTGGGGGTTGGGCCGGACCGTTGTGGCTCCATGAATGCGGGGGCAAATTGTCCATCAACTGCTTCTGCACAGACACCACCAACCAAATGGGACACCAATCCCACCTGAACGCCTTGCGCTTCAATCGTGTTTGGAACCTGAAGTTCGATACGGCCTCCTCCAAAATATGGTCCTACTCAGCCCTCAGCGTAGCCTTATACGTCTTGCAATTTGCGTTGTATGCAGCTAAGTCTCTCACATATTGCAAGTAGCCGCCCAGTATTGCAATGTTAGCTGGGATTTTTCCGTACTTCACGCTGTGGCACAGGAGGTTCACAGTCCGTCCGATCGCAGAGAAGACGTTGGGATAATCTTCCTCCTGCACGGGAACGCGTCAGTGCTGTGGGTTATCCCGTCTGGTCATGCGCGGAACAGGGAGCGGACAAAAGAAACACGGACATTGCAAACTTCTGGAACAGTGAACGAGGTTACCGCAAAACAGTGACATGGAACAATGACGTGAAACACTGGCATAGCAACTCCTTCCACACTGAAGCAAAATAACACTAACAAGGAAATCACCGGAATGGCTTACCTTCGCCTCACACGTCCACCACACTACGCAGTCCTTAGTTGCGGCTTGGAATGTCTGGGAGGCCCACGACTGCGCAAAGCGTTCCTTGAACTCCTTCTGCGACTGCCCCCCCACGTCCAGTTCAGCAATTGCGGCCTGATTCTAAGCAAATCGTAGAGGCTAGGTGCGATGCGAGGGACTAGGGGTAGCGGCGCTGGACGCAGTGCTTCTAGGCCGTCTGCCTTCAAACGTGCCGCTATCCTGACCTCTTCTTCCTCACAAACAAGCTGCATCATTCGGACAGAGGCGCAGTACGCAAAGGCGGGATGATATGTTATTGGCTTGGGGGTACCTAAACCGCATAGCCAATAACGCTGCAATGCATGGTTGCCCTTGTAGTTCCCTGTCCACGAAAGAATGGCCTCAGCATCAGCACTCCTTCTCCGCTTTGCATGTCTCTCGACTTGAGCTGGTGCCTTGTCACGTGTCCGAGCCGGGGATGTCGTTTTCCAGGACGCGCGTTGTTGTTTGCCGTCGTCGTGGCCTCCGCGCGGCTGGAGACGATCCTCTGCCCGCTCCGCTTYAAGGACTGTTTCGATGGACACTTCGAACGAATTCCCAAAAACACAGATGTCACCTACGTCTTCGCCAGATGTCATGGCAAGACCGGGTGAATAAACATCATTCGGAGGCTCGCGTCTGTCACTATCGTCGTACTCCACCGCCGTACCTTTCCCTTTTTTTCTCACCTGCGGGGACTCCAGCTTCGAAGGCAGTGCAGGAACCTTGAACAGCGGGCGGAATCCTGCATCTTCCTTGGGACGGTGCTTCCGTTTTGTCCCACTGCCTTCATTGGGACCTGACTTTGGATGTGCCGACGACGGATGGGTTTCAGCACCCCGCACAGCCGGTACAACCCGCAAAACAGTAGTCTTCTTCCTATCCTTCCGCTGCAAAACATTGTCCACTACAGTAGCACTTGCCGAGTGGCCGTGACAGGACTCCTCATGCAGACCCTGAGCGGATTCCCTCACCGGGCGCTGTTTACGTGTCGGCAGTACAGACTCGGTGTGAATCTTCCGCACGGGTGCCCTCGAAAGAACCTGGAAGTCCCCCGCACTGTCTTCATCCTCAGATTCCACAGCGTCGTCTTCCTCGGGATCTGCTGGTGGAGTGTTGTCCCTGAATCGCGCAGTGCTGGACTTCACCCCGCTCTCAGTTGAAGCCATATTCACTGGGAGTACGACATCGTCGTGGTAGTGCGATGCAACTTCCCCGTCCTGTCGCCCAGGTTGGGTCGCACAATCCGATTCAAACTGCTCCTCCTGGCCCTTCGTTTTGGGGTGACGTCGTCTTTTCTGTCTAACCCCTGCACACTGTTCGGACTCGGTGTGCGTGACAGCCACCGTCTTCGAAACACTGGCAACACCAGCGCCAGGACGATTTGCCTGTATTACATCCACAGCTTCGACTGCTGGTCTCCTTGCAGGACGGTGCGGATCTGCTGCATCAGCCTCCGCTGTTCGTCTCGATATATCTGTAGTGGAGACGCCGAATTCCCTCGTTCCGGACGCGGACCTCGTGACTATTGTGTAAGCCGTCACCGCTGCTCCCCCGTGACCGGCGCTACGGTAGTGACGGGAGCAGGTGGGGGTAGAGCAGCTGTTCTCCCCATTCCACCGTCCTTCCCCTCCGCAGCGTTCGCCCTCCGTGTCTACCCTTTGACCGTGGGTGTGTCGGGATGGTCAGAGGAGCGAGTGTTTTGCAGGACTTGCGACTCAACGTTGACAGCCTTCCCCTTCCGAATCATTTTGGACACTTTCCCTTGCCCGCTTCCCTGATCAGGATACGGCATAAGACGCATGGGATTACCTGTGTCGTCCTTGACTGTTGGACACTGTGACATGAACCTGTGTCGGTTCAATCTCATTTTGTTTGTGAAGGTCTTGTCCTTGCAGTGAATGCACTGGAAGAAGTATCGTACCGGGTCCACCGAGCGAGGGATGTTAGTGACCGCATCAGTTGCGCACTCGTGCAAGAGCCTCGCGAACTCCTCCGCCAAACCATAGTTCACTCTGTAGGTGCGACTGTCTATTGTCACCATCTGGTAAAAGTCGCCTATTGGCGCAGCACGTACTTCTGTAACCACTGGATCCAACGCCTCCTCCTGCACGAGTCATTTCAGTCAATATCCTGGCTTCCCAGAGCCGTCTGGCACGCAAGTGGCAGAACACGACCTGAACCGAAGCAACAGAAACAAAGGAGTGCGTTATCTGAAATGACCTTGATGCATTGTCCGCGATTGCGGTTCCCGTCCCCGTCCGATTGGCTCCCGCAGCACTGTTTTTGGATGCCATCTTTGTCCTTGCCATGCTGCCCAGGATTTGAGACCCTAAACCACCGTGCTTGCCATACCACTATCTTTTCCACAGAGTGTGTTTTCTATACTGAAACACTGGCTAATCCGAAGTTGTTCTTCGAAAGGCACCCTAAACCAACACTGCCATGAAGTCAGCCATGTCCACATATTCATTTCAGCTGCTCAATCTTTCTAGAAGCACGCACATGTACTAGCCTAGGCACCCTAAACCGGAGACTCGTCTATTCAATAGCCTAGAACCGGATTAAATCAACGTAGACACAAAGCCCGGTGTACTTTCGGTCGATTCTCACATGCGACGGTAAGGGTTTAGGGAAGGCAAGAAATAAACAATAAATTCCAACAGAGAGACGTGCAACAATAGCGGACCCACTCCAATTTCAGGGCGCGGCAGTGCCTGACGATGAGGCACTCCCGTCCACAAAATCCTCTCTCGCTAGTGAATACGGGTAACGCTCACTTTTTTCTGCAGGGATGAAAACTACGATTTGAAGCTGCAGAATGAACTGTGTAGGGTTTAGGAAACACAGACGTGTACCTCTTACGGCATTCTCGGACTCGGACAGCTCTGTCGTTGATGTGCGGCCCCTCCGTGAAGCGTCCCGAGGTTCGGTGATGCTCAGAATCCTCCGCGCTGCTTCCGTGCAAAACCGCGTCACCGGTGCGTAAGCCCGACCCCGTCGACGCGCGGACGAGGTACTCTTCACGTGCGTTGAAACCCTAGGGCTTGACAGCCCCCTTCCATCGCCGCATCGCGCAAATGAATTGCACTCCGACCCAATAACAATGGGGTGGACGGTTGCAAGACCTGCACATCAAACCGAAAACGGCGCACAGGAAACCCGAGGAACACCTTCGACTACGCCGTGGAAGTCGTCGAAACACTGCTTCCGAAAGTCAGGAGTGCTGGCGGCCTTTACCTGAGCATAGGCTTGGGCTTGCCCGTGTAGGCTCGGAATAGGTTCGGGTAAGCGCGACAGTCCATGCGAAGTTGGAATTCTAGAGTTCAGCGTCATTGTTAGTGAATTAGCTTCGGACACATCGCTAATTGATGAATATGTACAAAAACTTCCTAGGGTGTCACGAAATGCTTGAACAGTAACCGACAACAAAAACGCTTCCTCATGCTACCGTTGACCACAAAGGTGTGGCGTACGGAATTTCATTTATATGTTCACTGATGCACACCATATACAATTCCTCCTCTTCTGATTCGAATTCCTGCGAACTTGAATTTAATGCGTTCATCCTGAAGTCCTATTCCACAGCCCAACTATAATCGTGGGTGGGCCTCGACAAACAGACTGACAATTTTTCAAACATTTCCTGTATTCCAAGTTCTTACGATAAACCGTAAAATTCATGCATTCGTAGATTCGCGCGAAGGGTACACAGAAACTGCACTCTGCACTGAAAAAGCCTGTCATGTATCACAAAAGATGGGCTGTCATGAATTTTCAGAACTCTTCATGGTACTTGGCGAAACACTGACATGGATAAGTTTAAGTACGATATTAGCCCGAGTTTAGTACCTTCTTTGAACCCTATTATGAGATGAATCCGATTTCTGTCTTGTGCCTTCTATGTGACACCTCGAGGACACCACCCCTGCTCACTTGCTCGTCCCTCGACTGCTAAGAATCCATCTCCTGCCAGTGTTTTGTATTGTTCTGAAATAGTCTGGATGATTGTGCTTCCACGGACAAACCGCTTTGGCTTAGGAATAATTTGTCGACTCATTGCACAATCATCCAGAGTCATTTACAATGCAATCTTGTCAAGCATGTGAAGGCAGACGGTGTTTGCGGTCAGTGCATGAAACTATTAAATGTACATACAATCCGAGCCTGCAATGACCCATCCAAAGTACGATACATGGCAGCCGGTAGACATTAGCAAACTACAACCAATGTATACATCCACTACGCCCATCCACTACGCCAATCTAACGCAAGTACAGTAGAGACACTTGGAGGGGACAAATGCACTAATTTCCTTTCACAGCAGCCGCTCCAGCACGGGGTGACGCCGTCGAGCACGGTCGATGTGTTCGGAAGTGGAATACCCTACGGCAAAGTATGGCTCCCGTGATACTGGCTCCCGCCAGCAATATGCAGTCATTGCTTCTTGCGGATCTCCACAATCTCCGAATTCAAATCGGACTATGGGTCATAATTCATTCTGTATGGAGCCTCAAAATTTTCCGAAACACTGGGTATTCGGAGCTCGTCCGCCACTGCCGCTATGACGTTCTTCTGTAATTCCCGTCTACGTGCCGGCTCGTTCACGTGGTAATTGAACAGTGACTCCTCCACAGACGCTGTGTCTGAAATAGGGTCGTCCCCATGAAAAATCCGTAGATACGTCTCGATATATCTTAGAACACAGTATCCACACTCGTATTGGCCATGTTGCTGAAAACACTGAACATCCTTCTTCGATGCCGGCAACTTCAGTGCTGGCGTGTGTAGTAACTCCCAAGCCTTTTGCACTCGGCGCACGAACGCTAAATCGGCAGCGTCGTCGTGCATTCGCAAACTATCGAAGTGCATAACCTGCGTCTGCGTGAAGACGAACAGCGACCAATGTCAATTGCTGACGTAAGGGACAAGTACTTCCAAGTCCGCTAGGCAAGTTTCATAGAATCTGCTCAGAACGAGGTACTCCCGACCCCATTTCAGTAGAGCCTCCTCCGTCCAGGCATTCCATGCGGACTGCAGAGGTCCTTGCATGAACGACGACGAGACGTATACCTTCGCCCGTGCTGAAACCGAAAGACTCCACCACAGGCGTCGACAAAGGAGCTCCACTATGTTCTGGCCTAGAAATCGCTTTGGACGCTGCAACATGCGGATTTGCGAAATGGGAACAAGCAGCGCGTCCCACTCCGGGTCACCGTAGAAGTAAACTGTCTCGGTGTCTTCATTGCCGGCGCCCTTCCTGCAACACATCAACGGCCCACGAATTAGTGCTCCGAATGTTTCAGTGTTTCACGTTTGAAAAAAGAACACTCCTCTTCTTTTGCAGATTAGAGCATTAAGCCCACCCCAGTTACCTGGGCAGGGCCTCCATAAGCTCTTCGATGTTGAAAACATTGAATGCCTTAGGAATTGAGACTTTACACCAGCCCTTGCTGTCCCGTTCGCGAACAGGTAGGGGGGCGAAAGTGACGCTCTTCACATGGCGCACTATACTGGACCTCTAGAGATTCCCGTCGCCGTGCTCTTGCGTGGGCCCCTCATTGGAAGTGCAATCGTCCGCTGCTTCGGTCTTTCCGTCGCTGTCCTTGCTTCCCTCGGAGTTCTCGGCTGAGGGGGTACTTGCAATGGCTGCAAGCACCGCATCCAGACTTCTCTGAGACCCTGGTACGGTGACATCAATTTCCTCCCGTTCGGTGCATTGGTTCATGACAGTTGTAAGTGGGTCAGACGGTGTTGGCGGAATCGGCTCTTCTTTCATGCTCAAATTATGAGTCTCTCTATCATCGACATCCAGTTGATTCACGATTAAATCAATCGGGCGTTCCTCCGTAAGTGCGCATGGGATTTGCTTCCCAACCGGCTGATCAAATGTTTTGGTTTGAACCGCTGTCATATTCCCCAGTGTTCTGGACCACGCTGTGTCGTCGTCGTCCTGGATTGCTGCCTCCAAAGACTGAACCAATGCGAGGATTTGCAGGCGAACCTCCTTCACTCTAAGCGCCCACGACGGCTGATCATGGTTTGCCACCCACCCAATGTCCAGATCCTCGCGCCTTCTGAGGCACTTCATCCATCCAGAACTTCGACTGCTCCCCCCAATGTTCGTGCCAGGTAGTCTTCCAGCAGGAGCGAAAACGCTCCAAGGTGGTGGACTGCAAGGTCTTGCAGTGCATGCACGCGGACGTTCTCCACCCACTGCATGATCGTGTCCAACACACGCTCCTCCTTCCCTTCGCATACTAGCTGCACGTCCTTCATGACGGCAGTATGAACCACATCAGGTTCCCAGTCAACCATTCCAGCAAAGCGGAAGGGCGCTTCGAAAACGTACATGCCGAGTGCGCGCATGATTTCTCTGTGGCTCATGCACAGTGCTCAAACCGCGGACCGAATGACGCCAAAGATTGGGCATGTCAACTGCCGAAAGCGTCCGAACTGTTATTCATGGCAATTTGCAAGACCTGAACAAAGTGGGGTGCTTTCAGCCGGGGTATGCGTTCAGCCAGGAGTATGCGTCTCACCTCATCCACCTCTTCATTTGCAAGGACACGATGGCATCAACGGCGGTGACCCTAGAAACGCTTGGTGGACCCCGCCCGTTGCGAAACATGCGTACAACAAACGACGAGCACAGGGAATAACGGCGGAGACTTACCATAGTGCACCCAAGTCAGGGGTGGCAATTTCTGCAAGATGTTCACTTTGGAGACGACCCACCACAGCGGTGTCGTATTGTAAATGCATACACTATTTAAAACGTGTGTATATTATACGTTTGAGTAGATTCTTGATTTGGAGGAAAAACTTCATCCGTTTGACGTATTCCTTCAAGTTTTAGAATTTGGGTTTGGATTTGGAGTTCGATTGCAAAATATCGAACTGGAGGATTTTTATGGAGTTATTAGATGTAGAGTGGTACTCTTCATGGACTTCAGCTTTTACCTCCACTGAATGAAGGAGCTTAGTATGACATTTAGTTTTGATGATATATGTGTGTGTTAAAAAGTAAAAAAGTGGGAGTTTAGAAGTAGTTTACTACGTAGTTGTTTTTCCTTGGTCCAATGGTTGTTTGGAGGCCCATGTGTCGTGGATAGGTACAAGTCCTACTTATCTTAGGGATCTAGAGGCTCGATAAGGATGTTCTTGCTCTTCCCAAAGGGAGTTTTTTTATGTGGGAATTTTTATATGAGGAAGAAGGAGATTGTTATGTGGAGAAGGAGAGAGTTGTGTTTTTTTGAGGTGTTTTTGGAGAATGTGTGTAGAGAGCCGAAACTTTGATCAGTGAGAACTCTTGTTGTGTAAAGAATTTGATAATGAAAATTTGAGGGATTTTTTCTTATAAAATTGTGCTTATTTGAACGTCTCTTTTGCTTGATTTGGAGTTGTGAAGGAAGAGTTATAAGCATGTGAGTGGAGGAGGGTCTGCTGCCACCCATCAAAGAGGAGCGGAGATTCTGGCAACCACCACAGTTTGTGTTTTTATTTTCTTTCTTTGAAACTTTCAGGCATTAGAGAAGTTTTTTTTAGCTTTATATAGACACAAAAATCRAAGCATTTGAAGTTATAAATTAAAAGTTATGAGTTGTTGAATGATAARGAGTCTGCTGCMTTTCAATTGAGAAGGCCGAGACTTTGATTGTTCATAACTTTTGRACAGTATATTGTATTGATTTGAGATTTGGAGGGATATTAGATTATCTTATTAGCTTTTCAAAATGCTATAGAACTTAGCATTTGGCCTTGTAGAACATCTGTGGTACTAGTTCGAAGGCAGCTGTCATTTACAAAAGTTTCTTTTGAAACTAGTTGGGGTTTCTTCAAGTTCTTGGGTGAAGGAAGACTCCAAGACTTCAAGACTTTGGAGATTTGAAGACTTTTGGAGGARTTGTGTGTGTTGTGGCTTGTGGTTCGACAGAGTTGTTTTATTTGTCATTCYYAGCCAGTTTTGGAGGCTAATTGCAATTTTGATTTCTGCATTGTAAACCTGTTGCAAGTCGTGGTTATCCAGTAAGCGCTTTGTTTTGTGTTTGTGGCGACGAAGTGGGGTTGATGGCCTACATGGTCGATCTTTTATGTTGTTCCTACTGGTAAAAAGCGCCTCCTGGTCACCGTGGGTTTGAAATTTAGGATCCCATCATCCGGACGGCAACTCGTGATTTGTTGTCCCGTTTTACCTGTCCGAAAACTTGTTTCTTATTACACACCCTTACCTTGGCCCTTTACAGCCACCACAGGATAGGCCAACGGGGACGTGATTGAAGTTGTAGTCTGAAGATTGAAGACCGAAGACTCGACTGAACTCTTTAGCGAACTATTCCCAGTTGCAACCAGATACTTTGCATATTCCCAAAGCGCGCTCCTCTCTTCCCGACAGCGGGCACCAATCCCAACGGTACCTCTCTCGTGTGAACACAGTGTCACGTTTGAATTTTTCCACGGCTTCCTGCACAATGCTTTCTTGCCGACGTCTCATGGAATTAAGGGTAGTCTTGAAAGTCTGCTCATCCTCCAGGAACTGGAGATATGTAGCCATTCTCTCAATGTCTGCAGGCGGCTGCCCATACTTGACACTCTGACATACCGCAGCAACAGCCTGTCCAATTGCAGTGTGTGTGTTTGGATAATCGTCCTCCTACCAAAAAACAGCGCAGTGTTTCAATCCTAAAACGCACAGGCTCCCCTAAACCCTAAACCAAATGAACCTAAGAAATCCGTCGTCAGGAAAGCCCCTGGACGATTGAACGCGGAATCCGCTTCTTACCTTTGCCTCAAACAACCACTACATTGAACATTCCCGAGCGGAGGCTTGGAATTTTCCACTCTCCCATGCCGCTGCAAAGTCGGACTTGAACTCGTCTGCAGACTGTCCATGGACTGAGCAGTCCAAAAGCTGCGGCCGCGCAACAACGAGGTGGTACAAATCCGGGGCCAAACACGGCGCTGGCGGTCTTGGCTTCTGAGAAGTAGTTGCCAACTCGTCGGCCGTGACCCTTGCCTTCATTCGCACTTCCCGCTCGTCCCGTAACAAGCGCTCCGCGCATCCGGATGTGGCCTTAGCCAAATCCGGGTGATAAGTCCGCAGCTTCGGGGTCCCTTGGCCGCACATCCAATAACGTTGCAACGCGTAGTTCCCCTCGAAATTACCGGTCCAAGGAACGACGTCCGTCCGTGGGGTACAGACGGGGCTCGTAGCAAGTTCGTCGTCCTCCATTGTTCGAACTGCCCCCTGCGGGCTAGGAGTTTTTTGACCATCATCTTCTGTCCCTCATCCGTTGTGTGTCAGCCCCGTCTCGTTGTTGTCGTTGGCGAGCATATCCTCAAGCTCTGCAGCAAACCCGTCTCCATTTGATCCCACGGCCCCCGCAGGTGCTGCTTTTTGTCGCCCGAGTGTCTGCCTCACATCAGTAGGGTCTCCCTCTGGCTCTTCGTCCCTTTCGCTGTCGGATGATAGGACGAGACAGTTATGCTGTCGACGTTGCGGTGGTGAGGCCTCAGGCTTCGCCCATTTAGCAAGGGGGGACAACTCGGGTGACGAAAATTTCAATCTTTTGCTGCAAATTGGACTAATTGGGGCCCGAAGTCGTGCCGCAGTGGTCTTCAGGGATCTAAGTTTAGTCCGCACTGCACTTTCCTTTGGATCCATGTCCGCGTCCACAGGTGCTTTCGAAACAGTGGGTCCTGACGCGGGACTCAGCGAGTCTTCTCTGTCGGTGTCCAGGACTTGCCTCGCACGTACTAATGTGTGAGGTTCGGTTCCACCGTCTTCCTCTGTCTGGCCAGTCGACTTTCTGCGCATCTTTTCACTTCCACTTTGTATCCTAAACTGGAATGAACCCTCAGAAGTTGTTGTTCCGGGGGCGATGCCATGACGCAGAGACACTGCCTCACTTTCCCCACGCTCAAATACTGGATCGCTGGGGCTCTTTGTGTCCTCTGCTCTCCGAGTTCTGCACAGCGACGCCAGTGTTTTGTGTCCTTTGTCCTCCGCGATGGACCACCGCTTTGCGCATTCCGCTGCGTTTCGGCCTTCTTCCAGCTAGTCCATCCCGTTGCCTGTGTCCTCGAACCCTTCTTCACTGGCGTCGTCGTCCCTCGAGCGGTTGGTAACGCACCCTTTCGCCACACCTTCTCCAAACGCGCTCCCGCGGACCAGATCCTGATCATGTTGAACTACATCGCGGTATTTCGATTGCGCTGGCTCTCCGCCCTTGTGTAGTCTTCCACAGTCGACTGCAACGCCTTTTCGTAGTTCCTTTCCCTGGACTTGTTCTTGTGCAGTGTTCTTCCCCCTGGATCTTCGTTTTGCCTTCGAGGCGTCGCCACCATCCTTTCCTTTTCTAATCATCTCCGAGACCTTACCATGTCCCCTGTCCTGGTCAGGGTAAGGCATCATTCTCAGCGGATTACCGTCGTTGTCCCGTACCGCGGAACACTGCGAGTCCCACCGATGTTTATTGAGGCGCATTTTGTTCGTGAATGTGGAGTTGCCGCAGTGGATGCACTTGAAGAATTTCCTGCTCGGTGCGTTAGGTCGCGGAATGTTTGTGTACGCTTTGAGGGAGCACTCTGTTAGCAATTGTCGGAAGTTTCCCTCCGTGACGTAATTCACCTCGAAGGTCCTCGTGTCGATGGTCACAAACGCGCGATAACCGTCGCCTTCCGCAGGGGTGCCCGGGTGAGCACCCTCCAATGACAATGGTTCCTACCACAGCGCAACGTACGCGCATCAGACGTCGTTGGTAGCGCTAAATTCTAGAACCCTAAACCTTAAACCGCAAAACACTACGCGAAGGAGTCCAGTACTCAGAACCCCACATACAGTGCGTGAACTTCATAAATCAACGTCTGAGGATCTCCAGAATTGGACAAAATTGATTGAATTCAGTCGTGCAACTTACCTTTAAATGTCGTGGCTGAGGGTTGCTCCCAAGTCCGTCAGCGTCCATGTTTTCATCTCCTACGTCCTCTCCCACTCGCACCGTGCTTTTCCTCTTCACCATCGAAACTAACTCCCCAATTGGTGACCCCAATCCGATGGCGGTGAACCAATTCGTCCACCCAATTTGCTCACCGCCCTGGTACACTGGATGGTAGAAGTAGTAGCTGTCGGGATAACGGAAGGAAGCACTGCACTCACGCACGCTGGGGTCAGTGACTTCGTAATTTCCTCTGCAGAATTTTGCAAATGCCCATCACTGTAACAAGCGACCATGCCTCACGCGTCGATAATTTGTGCTACAATCTACCGCCCGTGCCCTCGCAGACAGTGCTAAACTTCCTAAACCCACCTCCCATTGTGTGTCATTTGTTGCGACAGGGATGTCTTTCATACTCCAACCTTCGTCAAATATTTCTTCGCACGCGTCTGTACGCTCACCTGACACACTTGTACTGAAATACACTGCCATGTGAGGAGGAGCAAGTGCATTTACAAAGTGTCCTTACCACTAAACACCTCACATCTATCAATCATTGTGAAGGCCGAGTGCATTGTCAAATCCATAGGTAGTTTCATCATGACCCCAATTTCTTGTTTGTTTAGCCTTTGCGTTAGCAAAGATGGGGTTCATGGTTGGTCCAGAAAAAGATGGGTACGTTGTTTAATCCGTGCCCCAATATCCTCGTAGAGTCGTAGCATAGCGTTCCCTGAATGAAACATGTGGTAACGGGTTCGATCTAGTGAGTGGGGGCAAACAAACATAGGTACTTATTCAATCAATGGCCCAATTGGTTATTTGCATAGCCTTTTTCGAATGCCGTTTGTGGCTAAGATGTTTGCCCCCGACAAGGGTCTCCAAAACATGGGTAGGTTGTTTAACCCTTGCCCCAATTTAATTTGCTATCGAATCCTAAACCCACTTTCTTCCTAGCATGACACATTTCTARTGAAAGTGTGGCCATCATTGAAGAGCACGTGCATTTACTGCAGTCCTTCACAGTAAAGCCATCACATCTATTAATCATTGGCCGCGCCAAGTGCGTTGTTAAATGAGTAGGTTGTTTAATCACTGCCTCCAATTCTTGTTTGCATAGCCTTCTCGTCATCAAACATGGGGTAATGTGTTTTGCCAAAGGATGCCTCAAAAATGTATAGGTTGTTGAATCCATGCACGAATTTTCTTTTTTTATGAGAAATCTTTGGCACATTCTTTTCTTCTATGACCGGTTTGTACTAAAAGACATGCACACCTTTGAGAGGAAGTGCATTTACTACTGTACTTTCCACTTAAAGCATCACATCTAGTAATCATTGGCCGCTCGTAGTGCAATGTCAAACCAATAGGTAGTGTAATCATTTCCCTAGAATTTTATTACGTTAAAGCCTTCCCAGAGAACTAAATGGGGTACCAACCTGAACACGAGACATTGTTTAAAAAAAAATGGGTGTGTTGTTGAATGCGTGACGTGAATTTGAGATTTGCCAAGCCTTTTCGGAAAGCCCCAACTACGGCCCTAAACCCAAAGCAGTGTTAAAAAGGAAAAAAATGGGTGTGTTGTTGAATGCGTGACGTGAATTTGCTGTAGCAGGGCTAGCGTACTTGGTCAAGGCCTTCAACAGCCCGTTCCATTATGAGCCGCTAAAAGGAGGGTGAGAAATAGTGAACACCGAGGTTAATATAACCAAACTTCATAATATTCTATTTTAGGAAGAATGCAAATTCTTTGAGGAATCTTTTGAGAATCAACCTATGATCTAAGATAGAACAGTCTGTGACCACCCAAATTTGCAATCTAGGTATCTTGTACAATGTGCTAATTATTGCTTATATGGCGAATTTCGTTAAAATGGCGATATTCCTTTATTTTGGCACTTTTTACAGTTCAGACCGCGCGGTCTGAAATCTAGAATTGTCATAGATTTTTGGAATATATATCTGTCTTAGATTTTTGAAATCTATACTTGTCCTATATATTTCAAACCGCGCGATCTGAAATCTAAATAAGTCATAGATTTTTTACATCTCCAAATGTCGTAGATGACTCAAAATCTATACTTGTCCTACATTTCACTTAAGCAGTTCAAACTATAGGGTTGAAAATGGCACATAGAATACTGCCACTTTAATGAAATTCTCCATCTATAGTTTTTAGAATAAAAATTAGTTGAATTGAATAAAATACAAGTGCTTTGTATTAATTTGATAAGAATTGAAATTAATATGAATATTTAAACCCAACATATAAAACTAATAGTAGAAGGGGTCACAACCATCTTAAAAAGGTTTCAAATCAATGACCTACCACCTTAATTTTCTTTGATGAGTATTCTAAAAGCAACTCTTTTATTTGCTTGAAGCTACAACTTTTTTGACAAGTATTTGTCCACAATTAAGTCCACCTAAGGTAGGAGGTCCATAAAACGCCCATCTAAGAGCTGAAACAGAATTTTGGGAAGGTGGCACTTCATAACTTATTTTTCAATAAACTCTCCTTGAAACACGGGAGGAATGGGCATCTAACCTAAGTTGTTTTGTATTTTTTGAAGCTTTATAGAATTAGTTATGAATTTTTGAAGTTGAAAAAAAGTTCATTTTGATAGGCTCTAAAATGGACCACCTCCTCAAATTTAGACTACTTGTACATTGGAGAGTGCAAAATGTATCTATAGAGCCTRTTCCATTTCGGGACCTCCTACCTTRAAYCAATATWTAATGAAYTACATCTTTATCAACCACAAACCATCCCTAAACAAATGTAAACTTGATGTCATTCTCTAACAAAAAGGTAGACCGACCTAATTCTATCCACTGCCCAATTCCATCCCTTACTTTTGTCTTTCAATTTTGTCCATTCAAACATTCAAATCTGTCCTAAAAATTTATCCAAATCCGTTTTGGATTTCTACAAAATTCATGAATGCATTAATTCCATTAAAGGGTAATATATCAAGATAGGGTTGCTAAAGTATGAGCAAGGAACAATGAGCGTTGAGAGTTCAGTAACAAGTGAATCATGAGTAGTGAGTAGTGAACATTTTTAGTAAAATTTGAGAAAATTTTAACCTCTAGAAGACCATTGTCCCCTCAGAGGACAAAATGGATTTAGGACAGGTTCCTATAACTTGAGTTTTTAGTGAAACTTTTTGAAACTTTCTCACAAGATAGAAACACTCATTGGCTTTGAGCAAATATAATTTTTATTTCAATTGGTGCTCGGAGCAAAAGTTAGGCCATCTTAAACATAATTTTCACTTTGGCGGGTAGAAAAAGAAATCCACAAAAACTTGGAGATAATTTTTTCTTTCTTTCTTAAAGACCATATTTTTGTCTACATTTGAAGCTTTAATTCATTCCATTAGGATTTGTGATGTAAAAATGATGAACAATCTTGTTTTGGGGGGAGTTTCAGCATCTATTTGGAAAAATAACTTAAACTAAGCATTCAATTCTGAATGAAATTTTATAATTTTTCTAAAAACATTGTTTGACAAGGTTAGGTTTGCATGCTAGAAAAATCTCACCATTGGGATTATTGTGTTTCAATCCCATTTCAAAGCTATTAACAATTTAGTTTTTCTTTAAATTTTGGACTATATGTTGATCCACATATTGTGACCCTTATAATAATGGCATGTTTCAAAAACTACAAAATACAATCACTGGTTTTTGATCGTGGTAGATGGAGATGGGGTAATGGGAAACCTTTACTAGAATACTCCGCTAGCTTAGGGTGTCGACTTCTCACCCAAAAGTGTCAATTTAGTAGATCCATCCCATCAAAATGGCATGAGCARATTTCAGACATATGTATTTCCAAGTGGCAAAATGTATGGTTTAAATCCCAGTCTCAAAAGGATCGTATGGCACAATGCGGTGGTGGTTATCTTGCGGCATGCAGAAATTCTTTCAGGGATTGACATTAGTTGTATCTGTTGCAATTTGAGGCTTGACAAAACTCCCACTTACAGATTCTACTCATGTCAGTGGGCTCAAGAGGCATGCACTAGTAGAAAATTCAGTTTTTCTGTTGTTCCGGTCACTTTTTGACAGAAATCTGTTGAAACAGATTTCTGTCAAAAAGTGACCGGAACAACGTGACCAAATCAACAGAAAAACTGAATTTTCTACTAGTGATGGGACTATATGTAGTCCATCCTTCATCATTTGATCGCATCAATGCCCATCTTAGGACCCCACTAGCCAATTTGGTCTTCTCCAATGTATATTCGGTACTCCATTCCTCATTGTTTTCATAATATAAGAACCATCTTGTCCTTACTTAGGGTCTCCACTATGTGAATTATTTGGACTACTAGGAACAATCTACTCCCTCTGTCCCACTATAATGATCCAAATTAGGCAAATTTTTTGTCCCACTAAAAAACTCCATTTCTTACTGATTTCCACCATTGAGTGAGTGTTTGTTGTTTTGAACGACCTTGTGCGAGCAAGTGAAACAATTTGGAAGCATTCTTTTGGTCTAGCAAGATTAAGCTTGCCTATATGAGGCACTTTGTACTAAGGGCCGCTTCACACTACGGCACAAGGTCGAGAGTCCGTCAATTTCAGCCAATCAAATTTCAGAAACCCAAGAGTTTGGCCTCTCGCGCATGTAGAGGAAATAAAACAATGTTTTTTTAAATTCCCTTTAGTAGATGCATGCATTCCTAGTGTGGGAATAGACCACAGAAATTTCAGCTCTAGATCATTAATTATGTGTACTCCCCAGTACTAAATACCCCTAAACTGCAAAGTGTGACAAATTAGCTAAATTGAAATTTAAATATAAAATGATTTTTGAAAATTTCTAAAAAATAAGGAATTTGATTGCTATCAAGAAAGACATCTCCAATAAAAATTTCAAGTTAATTGGATTCATACTTCAAAAGTTATAGTAGATAATAACTCTATCAATCAAAGTGTGACACAAAATAGTACTAGTCTTTCATGCATTCACCCTCTACGGTAGATACCTACAATAGACGTCTGAAGCATGGCCTAAAGATTATATAGTTACTTGGTCTAGACTCGAAGTGGGAATTGGTTGTGCGTCTCGTTCTGCACTGCCTTTAGAGTTGAGACTTCTGTAGACTCCGTTATAAATAAGAGCCATTCGTCATGGTACAGTACAGTTTGACTTAAGTTATCCATTTCCAAGGAAGGAGTATGGCATTGCATTCTTTGCCAGCTTCGCATTTGATAGGTGATTGTCGGGCATAGCATTTGAGCTTATATGATAGTACTACTGTAAGCGTAGTGAACAAGGGAAGGAATTTTGAACACACRTTCATCATAGCTTTCTAATGCTCCTTGTTATTTTAACCTCTGACTTGGTTTGACAATTCTAGSATTTCAGACGGGTAACTTACGTTTGAGCTCAGTTTGAAGTAGTAAGAACTCGTCAAGCCATTCCCTCAGTAACTGTTCATATGTGAGTTGATGCAGAGCTCCAACTTCGATTGAATTGGCATCGACTTTGCTCTAAAAACACATTARAGAAATTCTGGACCCTCCAGAAGACCACCAGGGTTTGACAAGCCACTCTATTTTTTGGGCCCTGTGGAGCTATAGAAAGGACAACATCTGTGACAAAAAAAAAAGAGGATTCACCTTGTGTGAATATCTTGATTGTCACACACTATATTTCAGTTTCCTACAACTTTCCTCCAATAGAACACAACCTGCTCATTTACCAATGCTTTRACATTTGGTTGCTCTACTACAATGATGACACTTGATGRCCACAACAATAGGGGAAAAATTCTTTGCCATGCGAAATAAAAAGAAACCAAGGTCCCTTTTGGCACTTCTTAGYGGCCTTCTAGAGAGTCCAGATTTTCTCTAATGACAAGCTTCGTTTCACACAGTTTCTCAGAAGGTGCTCTACTGCTCTGCCTGTTACTCCAGCATGTTATTAAGCTCAGAAGTTTCAAATATATAACTTAGTGGGCACTGGCAAGAAATGAATCAAGCACGACCTAATTGTGCACATCACTCGACTATTATTACATTACCATTAATTAAAAACGCAACACAGTTTGATTTCGGAAAACTTGTAAGACATCGGAAAGCAAGTACACGTCAAGGAAACTTGCAGCTCAATCTCCGTCTGGTCCTCTATTCATATCTTTTTGCAAAGCAAACACAGGTACGCTGTACTAGTCTATATTAGTAGACCTTTTCATTCAACACAATTTATCTGCTGGAAGAAAACGGTCCGGTAGCTGGCAAAGCTACATGACTTCTATTGGCCATAGCTCCAGTCGCTACCTAGCTACATATGATATCGCCTCAGCAACATAATTGCTTATATATTTGTAATGAATGTTACGTTGCAGTTGCAGTTAGCTTCGTTAATGGTGCCTACGTGTCTCGAATGATCGAATGAATCAATACTTGATGCCGCACTTCTTGGCGCACACTTTGTCCAACGAGGGGTTGGGGTTGGCGGTGACGCTGGCCATAATTTTCTGGATCTCCGAGTCCTTGAGTCCCGTGGTTGCCCGAATGGTCGCGATGGGCAAGTTGAAGAAGGCCAGCGCCGTGGTTTGGGTTCCAGGGTCTCGGTGGGGGAAGCTGGCAATGAACCGCGCCTCCTTGCAGCCCAAGTTCTGGGCGAAGTGGATCAGACCTGCACACCAGCATTTAATTACGATGAATTCAACTCAAATACGATCATTCTAGAAGTGCACAGAACGTATGGATCCTGGGGACGTATATCGAAGAACGACACAAGTGAATACGTACACCCGGCCCCGGGCTCTTCAAACAACATTAATTGTGAGGGTGGAAAATTAAAGCTGCTACATAGATACTGTATTCATTTGTTTCAATCTCAGCCAACTTACTGTTAAACATTGGTGTTTTTTATCCAAATGTATGTTGTTTCAACACGCCGGGTGACTGCCCTAGTGGTAATGAAAGGACAAATCCCACCACACGGGACACGGTAGGTATGGAAGACCATGAAGCGCCGGCGGCTAAGCTCCTAGCTAGTAATCTGGACTACAGTACAAATCGAGGACCCTCATGGATTTATACGACCAATGACCAATGTGATTGACTCCATTTAATTGCTGGAACCCCTTTTCGTCATGCTAGGRAATTGAACAAGGTCGATTACCTTGAGGAATGATGACCGTTTGGCCTTTCGTGACGTTTCCTCCGATGAAGTGCCGTCCGCCATTTTCTTCCGCAAATCCGAAAAACAGTTCGCCTGCTCGATCATGGATCAAAACATCAATGAAAGATCAGTTCAAAAAACATACATGTGATTTATAAACCATATACAAATCAGGCCGATTGATCTGCACTCCAGTCTGCACACCATACCTACTCTAAGTACGTACAGAGCTGAAGCTTCCAGCTCAGATGAGCTAGAACATTCAAGTCCACCGCAACAGACCTCTTACAAATCCAGTAATTAATGCAAGGGGAACTGAGGAGTCTGTCGATCGAGTGCCAGAGCAATCCTACCTTCAATTACCCACGAAATTTGAGTGGCTCGTGGGTGAGTGTGAGGCTGATTGATAGCACAAGGCCCAACCGTGACCAAATTCTGCGAAGCTCCATCRCCAGGCAGAGTGGCKAGAGCAGCGTTGAAGTCCACRAACATGGGTCGGAGGTTCCCGAACGGCGTCTTGTCACTGGTCTTCTCAAACTTGAACACGAAGTCATCGTCGCCGAATTCCTGCCGTTGCTSCAGCTCCGTCATGAAGTCCAGGTCGGTCCTATCAGCAGCCATGGCGCCCGAGACAGAGCAACCAACGATCATGGCAGCAACTAGGAACAACAGCGAAGCTCTCATGGCAGATGCCATTGGGGACTACTCAATTGATCAAACCAGATGGACTCACAACAGTTGGGAACCTCACAGCTAGCAATTGGATAGATCTCGATCAGACACGATACACCTCTCTCAGTAATGCCTTCAAGTAATCTGACCAATCAAAAACTCCTCTACCGCAGTTGGCAACTGAATTCTCGACACTCCCAGATCGACCTGTGCAGGAATATTAAGACTCCTAAGCCTTAACTTAATAACTTGGATAGGATTCTCGATCATGTGAGCTGCTGGTTATATACACCCAGCGCTACAGAAAATTCTTCGCACGTGGTTGAATTTGTTCACAGAAAGTCAATTTCAACGCGCATGGACCAAAGCATTGACCTTCCTCATCACTACTTTCCTTCCCGACAATCGCGAAACACTTTGTCGATCTCCGGAACGGTTCTAAGAGTCTCTAAAGTTAATCCCTGAGAGATCAACCAGCATGGACGATGAATGTTTTGAAATTTTTCTGCACTTCATGCAATTGATATTCATCTAGTAAGCTTCAAATATGTGAATGGAAATTAAAGAAGATAGAATGCCCTAATCGGAGAGGGAGAGTTTCATTCATTTAGGACTTCAATTTTCTAAAAGTATAATCTTACTAGATATATAATTTACTAGGTCGAGCACTTAAGGGTTAAGTTTACCAGTGTAGATTTTGACAGTTAGATCGCACCCAAGTCTGCGAAATTTCATTGACTGCCTGTCTTTCAACTGTTGTACTTGCTATCGTCTCTCTTCCCGAAAGAAGTCCAGGAGAGTTCGAGTTTGTGAGCTACTGACAAGTGGCATCTGTTTTCAATTTGCGGCTTAAGTTTTTTTTTCCTTCAGCGTGCGGATGGTAAGTTACTTCTTGTACCTTTGGGGAGAGCTTGCTTGCGATTTCTCAGGACGGATGCCGAGAACAGGGACCGAGTCTCTCTGCAACTTGTCGTTTTGCAGGCTCGACGAAAAACTTCAGTGAGTTCGTGCACACGTGTATCATTTCACAGGTGTATGACTTTGCAGGTGTATTAAGCTTATTAGTGGGTTTTGCTTTTCCGGGTGGTATGGTTGCTTCCGTCACCGTAGTCACGGGGATAAGACTTATGTGCAGAGGGAGGCAAATATCTAATGGTTTATTTTTTCTTCCACCTGCATGCAGCTACAATATGTAGAGCATGTGGACATCGACATTTTGGTCGTAGACTTGGTTGCAGACAACAACTGAAAGTAAATTTCACTTACAAGAATTCCTGCCTTCTGTGCTTGGATATACGAGATTGAAGTTCATGGGTAAGTTGGGTTGCAACTTTCCTCTTTTTTTCTCTCCCTTGCATTGCAGCTCGTCTTTCCTGTTGAAAACAGTCCGAAAACTGTTGAAAATATTCAGAATTGAAACTTTCCCTGCCGCATAGATGGTGAAATTCTTCGATCTGTAAGACTTAGTGTCATAATTGTAGATGGGACAGACTTTGTAATCGAGCATGTTAACTAAAGAATGTTCCAAACTTGTATTTGAACAATATTGACGAGTAGGGAATAAGATTTTAAAATGAAAAAAAGGCTTGACGAGTTCTTATTTGTTCACACTGACTGAAGTTACTTGAATTGTCATGCCAAGTCAGAGGATCATAATCAGGAGGGTTAATAAAATATCTGGACTCTAGGCTTTGAATAATGTTTCTGAGGGAGCATTAGAAAGCTCTGATGAACGTTGAAAATTTCGTCCCTTGTTCACCACAGTAAGTTACAACTGGAGGCTCAAATCCAATGCCCGACAGACACCTGTCTAATGCGAAGCTGGCAAAGAATGGGCAATGTCATACTCCATATCATTCTTGACTGGCCCTTGGTCCTCCCCCCAGCTGGAGGTATAATGCCCTCCTAGATACCTGGGGGGAGAAACAAGGTTATAATCCCTTCCTTGCAATTGGTTGGCCCGTTGGGAGAGGGTAGGCTATCAGACTGATTGTCAGTCTAATTGGTTGCTCGGGGGCAGATTTTGAGGAGCAAAAGGGACCCCCCCAATGAAGGTTAACCCCTAAACGCCGCCATGGCCATTTCCTGGTCGATGACTGAGAGAGCATCTTTCTGTGTAGGACAGAAATGCAACTATCCATCCTCGGCATTTGTGGTGGAAAGGGAAGATGTTCTACAGTGCTTTGACTTCCAACAATTGCTTTTGGATTTTTTTAGGCCAATGATTCCCACGGTTTTAGAAATTGATGATTTCCAAGGTCATTCCGGCGTCCTTCAAGGGTTAAGAATGTTATGTCCTTCCGTAAATGAAAATGGATAAGTCGAAGTGGACCATCACTGGAAACTTTGGTCTTCATAGCAAGGGCTACATTGGGGTGGTCTAGCCCTCCTTAGCATTGTGAAAAATGGGCGGGGGGCTAGAATTTTTGTACCACTAGCCAGGGCTAGGCTTGATGTCTAGTTGAGGCTGAATTGCTTCTTGTTGAAGTCAATGCGAGTCATGGGGGTTGGAATTCAAAGCTCTAGCCCCCACGGTTGTCTAGCCCTCCCCCCACGGTTGTCTAGCCCTCCCCCCACGACTGTCTAGCCCGGAGGGCTAAACAATCCAAAGTTTCCAGTACATGACGAATCACGAACGGCTCTTGTTTTTAACGCAGTCTTGTGACACGAGTCTAAAGTTCCAGTAGATACGAGATGCCGAACCTTAAAGTTTTTGCAATCAATTGCCACTTCGAGCCTAGACAAAAAAAAATATTATAAATTCATAGGCCATGCTCCAAATATCTAATATAGATATTTACACTGAATAGGGGTATTAAGGGGACCCATACTAATTACTGTAGCAACTCTATGGAGATGACCATTCACTAAAAAAACTACCAAAATATTTTTTGACATAGTATCATAAATGCAAGTAGAAAGAGGCTCATTTTGTAGACTTCTAAAAGACATAATTAACYATTTCTATAAATCCTTCAAAATAAAGCAAAAAGTATATTATAAGACCATCCTATCCAAATTTCACTCCAAATTCATTTCTTTGGGTACAACTTTGTTGAAAAGAAACCAAGATTGGCAAATGTGACATAAAATTGGAGTCTATTTTGGGGAAATAAACTTTTGTAAATTCCAAAACATTAGACAAGGTGTATAATTGTCAAAAATACCTTGCCTATGATTATAAGTCATTTGGAGTTAGAGTACAAAAGTTATGGCCAAACTTAGATTAGCTAGCCAGACTTGTAATAGAAAATAGTATAGTCAAGTGATTTGTGCAATCACTCACTTGTGCAACTAATTAATTYGTATTACGGTGGAAACATCCAAAACCATAATATAAACAATTTAGCATATAGTTGGAGATACCTTTTCCTAAAAATAATATTTTTGTAGTATTAGCAAGTGAAATCATGAATACATAAATAAAAAAATAGATTTTTCAAATGTGGTATGTAATGTCTATGATTTTTCAAAGTGATGGCTTCCTAGACCACTAAAAGTGTCACATAGGTGGATCCTTAACCAAAATTTGCAAGAATTAATAGTTGGCAAATGAGAGTTAAGTATATGCTTTTCTATTGCATTAGTGAATCAAAGTGAATCATTTGAAGAGCATATTAATATAAGTCTAGGGATACATTTAATGGTAGTCTTGGGTACTAAAATGGGAACAAGGATGCTTTTGAATGTTTCTACCTTAAGAAGTTTGACTCTATAAAGATGTTGCAAACCTACAAGTTGTGATAGATAATTTCATTGTTGATTATAGAATGATTGCAAGAATTCTTGCTAACTTTGTTGTGTTTTCACTATTATATTTATGTTTAATTTTTGGAAATATTTTAAAAATAGATATACAAGATTCTTAATCTTTTAAAAACATGACCACTAATGTATGCACCATTAAAAAGAGTAATTATACCTTAGAAAGATAAAACATAGAAAGCTCAGCCAAAAGTCATTAGTTAGAATAGTTTTTTTGTATTCGAAACCCTAAATCCAAAAGTGTAACAAATCAACAAAATTGACTTTTGAATATATAATGATTTTTTAAATGAAAAGTAAAAGATACAATTACAATCACAACATCTAGAAACAATTTTTTTGTTTTTGTATTAGATTCATTATTCAAAAGTTATATCAGAGGACAAGAGAGCATGTTGCAAACTGTACTCAAAATGGTTGGTGTTTCTTGCAATGACCTTGGTTTGATTTTTAATTTGTAAAAAACATGAAAAAAAATTAAAGATTAGATTAAAAAATTGGACATATATAACAACTATGTAGAGATGGTCATTTATCAAAAAAAAAACCAAAATAATATTTTACATGTTTGAAATGCAAGAAAAAAAAAGTCCACTTTGCAAACCTTCATACAATTTTTGATAGTTGTATTGCTCCCCCTGCCCCTACCTCCGCCCCCAATGTAGGATAGTACTTAAGTACGTATCTATAAAATTGACCTTTACATTGAATCTTGATCTCAATTTTTGAATGAGAATTAAAAAATAAAAATATCTCAAATGGGAATAGTAGACGRATAATAATAAGGTAGATTTAGGCACCATATTAGATAATTAATGGATCTAATTAARGAATTGTAGACGTGGTCAATATATTTAAAGACAACTTTTGATTAAAAAAATAGAAAAAAAGCTTGATATGACATCAATGTTGAAATAAAATTGATATAAAGAAGTTGCAACTTAATTCACAAATATAGATGTTAAATGAGCTTTAGCAAAATGTCAATGAACTAGTGTGAGAATAGTGCTATATTGCTATAGAACTTAGATTGAGTAAGTTATAAAATGGTGCTTTTGTTTGGAAGCYCACTATCAATGGTTAGATCATGCTTAAGCTTGGTAGAAGATTATTTTTTGGCATTTGAGTCTTATGCAAGAATACAACCTTGTGTGCTTGAAGGGTGTTTGCTGCCAAGTCAGGTTTTGAGCCCAGTTGGAGTGTCAAGTCCAAGTCATAAGACGCAAGGTATTGCCAGTTGGGATTCATGGCAGGGTTTGTTTACTATTCCAAATTGGTGTTTTTCTTTTGTGGTTAGGTTGTCTTCCTCAAGTTGGTAATCGCCACTCTAGTTTTTATTTGGGCTGGTTTTTCTATCATTTTTTTTTTACCGTCTATTGAATGAAGTCCAGTCATGTCTCAGCTAGTTGTGCTACGTATTTGATGGTTTAATTTTCAAGTGGATGATACTTGGTATGTGTGTGTATTTCCAAGGTGGATGCTTGGTGATTGAGTGATGAAGTTATGCTTGTGGTGTCTTGAACATGGTACACGTTCTAATTAGGCTTAATTGAAGTTGTTTGTGATGATTATGTGATGTCCAATTTGGAGATGTTTTAGAGAATGATGGTGAGACGATGAAGTTGGTGGAAAGATGTTTTGATTTTTAAATATAGAAATGTGTGATTCCAAATAGGAAATGAAAACAGAGTGCGGAAGTGAAGTGGATGTAGTGCTGAAGTGTATCCAATTAGATTTTGAAAAAAAAACATATAAGGGTCATTGCAAGAAACACTTGTTGTTTTGTGGACACTTTGGCTAGAGTACTCGTGATATTTTGGGAGTACTCTAAAATTAGAAAAACAGTTTTAAAAAAATATGAAAAATATGTTTAATGCATATACCTTTAAGAAGAAGGTACCCTATGAAGGAAAAGCATAGAAAAATTTTCTAACTAGGTGAACTAGAAAAGTGCAAAATCTCATGGAATTAGGTACTTGACATTTTAATTTGTAAAAAATAGGAAAAGAATTTTTTTCAAAAATTAAAAATTGGCCATTTGGGAAGAGTTGATGGTGATGAGATTTCACCAAAAAAATGGTCTTAGAACCATCATCAATGCTTTGAAATTGCGTGCAATGGGAGTGTTGTTTGCACTCGTGTGGAGGACATTAAATAATAAATTTTTAGATTCCCTTTGGTAGGTTTATGCTTTTCTACTATTTTAATAGACCATGAAAATTTTAGCTTCAAATCATTAAATTTAGTGACTCCTAACGTAGTGAAAACCTCTAAACCTCAAAGTGTGACAAACTAGCAAAAATCATTTTTAAATGTAAATTTTTTTTTTCATTTGACATCTCCAATAAAAATTAGACATCTCCAATAAAAATTTCAAGTTTACCGCATTTATGCTTTAAAAGTTATTGAAGATTATGAGAGAGCAACACTATTTGTGACGGAGAATAGGACCGGTGTTTCTTGCAATGACCCATAAACATAAAAAGTTGTAAACAGTGATTTGTCACCATTGGACATAATATATAGATAAGTATTTTCCAAATGGGTGTTCAGTTTATGTTGGTGTTGTAAGTTAACCCCTAAAGGACCAAACTGTGTTTTTTTGGCAACATAGCGATTTTGGGCAGCTCACTACGAATGGAGTTTTCAATATTTTCCTTTGAAATTTTTACACAACATGTGTATAAGGAGTAGCTTTAAGGCCCAACAATTTTCATAACATTTGACTACACTATTAAAAAGTTATTGCATGATATGTGATTTTCTTTAAACTTTAGGCAGTCTGGGCAACCCAAAAAACTTCTTTAAAAATCACTTTATGAAATAATAAAAATTGGAAATTGGTTCTTAACAATTATATGTAAGTGGAAAGCTTTTAATCATTCCATTTGGATTAGTGAGCTAAAAGTTATGAGGAGTTTTAGTTTGTGGGTAGGTATGGAGTCTCTAAAAAACATACTTAGTATTCTTTGGGGGCTTCAGGATTACTTTCACGGTAAGCATCATTAGGACCTGATCATCCCGCATCAGGTRGTCGCTTAAAATGGGTAATTCACAGTTAGTTTCCTGCCAAAAGCGTAGATTTTACACTTCCTTCTTGCTATTCGTAACATTGCCGTTGGCCTTGCTCATTGCATTGAACGTTCTSGGTCAGTGGTTGTAAATTGGAATTTTGGTAATAGTGAGAGCTGGCCCMTTGGACCTGCCGTGCTCCCTGCCTCTAGTGGGGCACTGGGGCTGTTGGAGTTGTACTTATTCTTCCTGTTCAATGCGGAGGGACCCTGATGTCTTTCCTTACAAAATTGAAAAAAAATAAAAAAATAAAGAACTGTAATGACTTTGGTCTTTCTTTATCCTCTAAAGGTTTGATGTCCTGGTATGGGTTTTCAAGAATTTTGGACACGTTTGTATGGGGTCAAATTCCACAATAATGTTTTGAAACTTGACCCCTAAAAGATCAAATGACATTTTTTTGGCAATATAGTGATTTTTGGCAACTTACGACAAATGAAATCTTTATTTTTTTTCTTTGAAATTTTCACACGACACATGTCCATTTTCACAACATTTTGTAATGCGGCAATTTGTATTACTAAAGTACCAGTATGATAAGTGAATGTATTGCTAAGGTATGGGTACCAATTGTCAACCATGCCCAACAACCAACTTGTAGGAGCACAATAAATCCAACCAAGGCTACAAGAAATTTCCAACCAAAGATTGGAATATGTTTTTCTGGTCCTTTTTGAGGTTGAAATTAATTACATATGTTCCATAGTAATGAGCAAGAAAGTAGGAAGAAGTGAGTGGAAAAATAGTTTATGAATGATTGAAAATTCAGAATTGGAAGACTCTAGACAATGGATGAAATGCACTTTCTGGCTCCCAAAATTCACAATAATTTCAATTTTGGGAATAAAATTCTGAAAATTTTGTTATCCCCATGTTTCCTATCTTCCTACATGGGAAAAAATTTCACCACTTCCTACTGCTMGCTCATGACCTACTCCAAAATTGCTTCAATGATCAGTTGTTGATGCCTTTAACCTAATCAAGAGTTTGTGTGGTGAAATAAAATAAGGAGTAAGTTTAATGGTTTGCCTCTGTCTGTCAAACTGAATTCGTGTCACATTCTTATAAATTATTGCATTTTTACCAATTGCATTAAACCCGGACTCAACACTTCTAGGGACAATTTTAATGCACATGGACTTTACAATGAAATTAATTACTGGTAAATTTAAATCACATCACACCTCTTTTCCATCATTTTYGTTGCATCAATCTGTAGAATGATGTGCAAATCACAACTTGATTGTGCCAAGTTAGACACCTATCGCCCTGTAATTCTAAGACCAAGTTCACACATCTAATGAAATAGAAAAAGTAAAATTTATTTATAAGTTTTATACACTTACATCCAAATCAAATCAATTTCTCACAACATATGATCCATTGAATTGGTCATTCATCGAGCTATATATAATTTTGATCTATTTTTGATTCAATCTATTTTTTCAAAAGCAAAACTTCTTCAAACCACGCTTGTCTCGGACATTCATATTTTGGGAAATCGCGTCCGAAAACCGGACGTCCGCACGTCTGGTTGAATCTGACGCTGGCGGACGCTCGCGGACGGTGTCCAGTTGCCGTCCGGCGGACAGGCGGACGGGGCGGATGGGCGGGCAGTTTTTAAGATTTCATAGTTAAGTTCATGGGTTAAATACATTTTTAAGTCGTTCCGAGGCTATTAGGCTACTTTTTTTGTTCGTTGCCAAATGGAGTGCTTCAAAAAATATCTTGTTCATTACATCRAAAACAAAAAATTAAAGCATACACAAGGAACATTTTTTGAATTTCACTTTGAATGGGATGTTATAAATTTAAAGATTTCAATACATTTTCAAAGATAAACAAACAAACTACTTATGAACTTCTAAAATCCTAGGCTACTATTCTACTAAGGCTCAATGCTTGCATACTCTAGATGAAGTCTTATGTCTTCAACTTCTTGCATTTGAACACATTGTTTAGGAACTATTCATCGTTCGAGTCTTTTCTACGATTGCAAATCCTAGGCTTCCAATCTTTGTCTCCTTTCACCTCTGCTCCACTACTATAGTCATTTGATTGAAGTCCGTCATCTTGTGTGTCAAACGTATTATCTTCGTCATCTGAAGAAGATAATTGACTTTCCCCCCCATGTGGAAGCGCTTTCCTCGATGTAGAAGGTCTAGTTGACTTGCCCATCTTCTCTTTCTTCACTCGCATTAAATTTTTTCCTATGCTTTGTCGAAGGCCGTCAACCGCATTTCGCTCACGTCTATCAAGAGGAGGTTTTCCTGTTTTGGCTTTCTTCTTCGGGGATATTAAGAACGGCTCCATCACTCGTCTCTTCTTATGGTCAATACATTCCTCCAGCATTGCTTTTGCTATTTGGCGCCTCTTGTTGCCGCATCCATCTATTTCAGTCAAAGATTTCAATTTCCTGTTCGATAGCTTCATAGATGACTGAAGTGGGCATCCCTCTTTTTTCTTGAATATGGCACACAATGGCTCATTATCTTCAGGAATATGGCTTGAAGATACGTTGGAGGTCCGCATTTCTGATTCACAACCTTTTGAACCCAACAAAGTAGTATTTCTCATGTTGAATAGTACTCATGAAGCTGTTAGATGATTGCTATGTAGCGACTGTACGGTGCTTTCTTTCTTGGCTTTACCATTGTGCAACATGTTTGGGCTTCCACTTCCTATCAACTCTGGAAGTATATTGTTGATCGGTAGTTGCGTGGTAGAATCCATGGTACTTCGTTCCTCAATACGATTGATCGCTAATCTTCCTCCAAACTCCCATGTTGTATTGTCCACATTCACTTGGCTTTCATCATTGTTTTCGTCACTTTTTCCAAAATGTGCCACCAATAGAGCCTTTTCCGTACCGAGCACCCCCCCTTTCAGACATACCTACTGCAACCGTAATCTCAATTTCAGTTGCTGATGGAACATTTGTGTCCCCCTTGTTTTCCAAAGAGATTCGCTGCTTCCAAGGCGGCTTCCATCCAGAAGTTTTGCTATGGAAGGTACTTGTTCATCACTCTTACAGTGACCATCTTCTAAAGGGAAAACATACTCGTCTCCATTATTGTTGGTCACATTATCATCGTGCATATTCCATCTGCCACCATCGGAATTGTGCACGTGTCCACTCCTCTCATGGCGAGCATCATCTAGAAGGTTCGCATCACTTCTTTCGTCTTCCTCTTCCGATTGCTCCATGTCTTCACGTTCTTCGGTATTCATTTCATTGACAACATTTTCTTCTAGAAAATCGTCATCATCACTGCTGTCGTTGTCACCGACAAGCACATCAAATTCCTCAGAGTCCTCCACACGCTCACGGTACCATTTCTTCTCGTCTCTCTTGTTTGATCTGGACACGACTCTGGAATTTGTGTACACATACACCAAATCCATTGCTCTTTTCGTGTTTAATTTGTTACGAGATTTGTTGTGAACAAAAGAGTAACTACTCCGATTGCGTTCACATGCAGATGAAGATACAGGTTGCCCCAATATTCTCCTCGCAATTGAAGCAAGGTGTTTTGCACATGCTCTTTCAAAATCCCACCAAGCGTGCACTGATAATTTTGACTTAGTTGCATCTGACTTGTTGTGAAAAACAAACTCTTTATGTCGGAAAGCCATGAACTCCTTCACCACGTCATGGTACTCTTCAGGTTTACATATTCGCTTGAATACGTTCCTACATGCATTAGCTGCATGGTCATCGTCGGCTAATTCTTGATCTTCGAAGAGGTAGGGATTTTAAAGAGCCTCAGCATACATGAGAGCATTCTCCACTAATTCCCATTGAGGCTGAAGTGCCCCTTGTAGTGGTTTCACCTCTTCGTCCTTCAAGCTAAAAGGTGGATTCACTATCCCCGCCACAAGTTCAAACTGAGTTGCCCCAAAAGATTAGCCTTCAATTGCTAAAATGTACTTGATTTTTGTGCTCTTGTCACATTTCATTGGCTTTTTCAACTTTGTCAAACCATTCAAAATACAAGTCAATGGGCGCATCCAATTTACTAGTCAAACTCTTGTTGTAAAAGCAAAAGCATGTGTAGCACTTGACTCTTCCATACGTTCCAAATTGTGTCGTTTCCTTACTAAACAAGACATCCATGTGCTCACAAAAGGGGCATGGAAAAACCTTATTTAGTTTGGGCAACTTTGATTTTTTGTGGGCGTTTTGCCGGGGTCTTTCTTCTCGCCATCGTGATTTGATTTTAAAGAAAATTGTGAGTTGTAATAACTTTCAAAAGATTGATAATACCTCAAAAAACAATACTTGAAATAAAATGGGGGAGGCCTATATATAGTCATGCATTGTACTCACTTTTACTTTCAAGTCAAGTGCTACACATGCTTCCACTTTTACTCATGTATAGTACTACTTTTACTTTCAAAATACATAAACTAAAGTAAAGTGCTACTCATATGAAAATATGCCTCCATAAATAGATGTCAATTTTTTTAGGAAATCATTTTTGCAAGGAAATAAATTTATTTATTTTCATTTTAAGCATCAAATCACAATGCCCAAGTGTGAAGAATTATTCATCAAGGACTGCCATCATACAGATCTGGATGAAAACAGAGGAATGAAACGAATGAAACATGCAGAGACGGACGGATGTTTAATGAGAGAGACTGACGACAGGAGTAAAACCCTAATTGATTTGGTGATGCAGAGTACCTGACTGCGGACCCAAGTAGAATTGGCAACCTCAGAAGTAGATCGATCGATCGGTCATTGCGATCGGTCATTGGGTTGATTGATTGCATTCAGCAACAGCTTTGAAGCGCTTTGGTGCTGTGTCATCCTATGGACAATCAGATGACGGTTGTAGCAGTAATTAGCCCAATATTGTCTGAAAATTCTCTTCAATTCAAAACATGTAACTGTAATTTCATCCTTGAAGGTGAACAATAAGCTTGCCTCTGCGTCTCAAATTAGATCAAGTCATTGTGTTTGAACAGAGAATTGTAGTGATACTTGAATAGTAAATATTGGATGCTATTTTTGAGCACTTCTGAAGCCAGATTGTGCTTTTAATGCCTAAGTGGATGCCGCTCCAACATGTTCATTGGCTGCAAACATGGGTGGGTAGAAAATCACGAACAGTTTTATGTAGCAATCAGCAATTGTCTTTTTTCTTTCTATAAGGTAATGGTGTGATGAATCTACACATGCAATACTTGTTGCATTCCTTTTTAGCATGAGAGGTAATTTCTCGAGAAAAAACTTATTAGTKTGTATTGAAGTCTTATGCACTTTCAACCTATTAGGTTGGAAACCACTATAAAAGGTGCGTACACCCAAAACCGTCACAAATTGGTATTGTGCCTAGTTACTGTTATTAGGCTGGTCACATTTTCATGTTGTCTTGTTGGCAAGTGAAAGGAGGTTTCAATGCACCAAGGAATGGGAGATTTGTATACAATATGCAAAAGTTATGAAGGGTCAAAGTTTGAGTTTAAAAGCATTTCTTCCACATAGGTACATAATGGATTTTGGAGATGTATAGAGTCTAACCATGTTGGTTTTAAGTGAAAGTAAACATTTGATGTCCATTAAAGGATGAGTGTTTATACACAATTAACAAAACCATGCTCAACGACTAAAGTTCTTTGATGTTTAGAGGCCCAAAATACTTGTCTCCAAATAACGACTAAAATGGGTCCCCATTTATTTTCTAACAAATCCAATTGTATGGTTCTTTAGTTACTATCAAAATTTAAGAGTGAATATTCCATGGATTGCAAGTTCAATGTGCCTACATTCAAGATGTAGGCTTTCCTAGCCCTCTCCAAAGGCAAAAGTTTTGTCTTTCAACATTTTTTGAAAGAAACTTATATGTCCCATAACTTGTGTATTTTAGTCAATATGTTAAAAATGGGTTGTGAATATATGTTAAAAAAATAATCAAAAGACTTTTGTATTTATCTAACTTTCAAAAAATAAAATGGAAGATGGTACTTAATGGAAGAAAAAAATAAACACTCCCTCTATCGCGAAATAATTATGGGGTTTCCAAATATACTTGGCTCCAATCAAATTTGAAAATGGCTTGCCACAACTTCATGGACAACAACTGAAGCTAGTACTAACTTCGTTTTTAAATTTTACACTCTATTTTGGGATGGTTTAGGGTTCCACCAATGATCAAGCTAGAACTACAAATCTAAGAATGTAAGAGTATTGAGAGAATTTGAATACAACTCAGATCTAGCCATAAAACACACAAATCCAATCATAATGAAAACAATTACATAACAGTTTGACTCATGAGATATGTCAATCTCATAAATCTAAGTGGCAGTGGACTTCGTCACTGAATCCTCGCTAGTAGAAGAGTCCGAAGTCTCTCTACCCTCGGACACGGATCCATCTATGAACTCTAGTACATTCAAAGCATAGGTGGATTTACGATGTTTGGTTTTTAAACCTCCAAACTCTGCAAGTGCCGATGCCATCTGTTCAGCATACACTGGAAGCTCGAACGGCTTCTCCGGACTCAAGATAAGACTTCGTTTATGCTTCACTGCATCTGCCAACATCAATCCCTCGCGGCTGCACAAACAAATCATTGAATGTCATATTTGCAAAACATTAGAACGACCGTGCACACCAGAAATGAAATAACAAAGAAACTTACTTACTAGGTCTATCCCGTCGAACAAATGCCCGAGGTACAATTGCCATGGCTTCTAAATCTTGGGAGACTTGAACCGGTCCTGCTTGTTCAATGACCTTAGCTATCTCCACGGGAGGATTCATCTTCTTCATCGCCATAAGGATGGCATCGTAAATGCGCTTATCTTTCTCTAATGCAACAATGTGTCGTCCCGTTGCACGACAAGCCTTAATAGATGCACCTGCAACAATTAATGAATAATAAATTATTTGAAAGATTATTTGAAAGAAATTAGAAATTCAATACAAAACTATTGAACTCAAAACTCACCCGTAGAAGCTGTGCAATCAAAGACCACATCTCCTTTTTTTGTTGTGCCTTCTATAATAAACTGGATCAATCTTGCGTCTTTTTCTTGAGGCCCGCGCCACGGCATATTATTGAGGTCATTCATCAACATCGTATCCTCTGTAATGTAGTTGATCAATATGTCATCACGGCGGAGGTCCACTTTTGCCTTCAACATTGTCTCCGATCGGGCAAAAGAGAAATTTGATTTCCCCTTTGCTCCCAGGTCTTTTACCAATAGCGTGATACCAAATTTCAAAGTCTGCAATGGTACAAACAAAATTGAAGTCAAAACCAACATCAACTACAGCGTGATAATGCCAACTTCAACACAACTTAGAAGACAATATAAAGTCATACCGTGTTCGATGGATCAAATGCCGAAGTCAAATGGATACGGCTCATGCCCATCCACTCTTTCTTGATCACCATTGTCGGATAGTATTTACATATCCCGGCAATGATACCTTTTGCAGCGACGCTCCATGAGTGAAATATGACCATGCAGCCATGGTCCTGCAAATGTTTCTCCGCAAAAAATGCGGCCGTGCTGATCATCTCGTATTCGGGATCTTTGCTCCAATCAGGTACATGAGTGGACGGAAAATCTAAACCCGGCACTGGCAGATTTTCTTGGCAATCAAAGAACATCAGGTCAAATCCAGGACAACGATTCACCACACCGTCGTATACCCTGGCCTTCCCTACCACCATCTGCGAAAACAAATTCTCCAACTAATGAATACTTAGATTTATGAGATTAAGAACGGCAAAATATTTTACTTAAACAACCCAATTTCAAGTTCAAAATTAGATACATCAGCTTCTTGAGGAAATCTAACACCTCCGTGTAGCAATTCGGGCCATTGCTTGTCTCATTGTCGATGATGTCTATAATGGACACATTGAGGATCAACTCCTCAGAATTGACCTCTTCATCATCACCAAGTGCTATGACCTGTGTTCCTTGTGTGACGACGTCTTCGGAATACTTCGCCAGTATCGCCTTCCTTTTCATGCCGGAATGAACAACCCCTACCATCTGAGAACTCTGGTCCACTGTTGATGATGTTGGTACAACACCCCCACCATCGTCCTTCTTCTTCCCTTTTGCCTTTGCCTTCTCTTCCTTCTCTTTCTYCCTCTCCTTTTCCTTCTTTGCAAGCTTAACCAAGCGCTCGGCCTCCTTCTTTTCCTTGTTTTCCAAAAGAGCTTTAAGCCGAGCCTCCTTCTTCCGGTCGTTATGGTCCCTCCTCAAAATGGCCCTCTTCCTTTGAGCATCGCTAAGTCCCGCAAACTCGTTCACCACCAAGTCAATTGTACCAACGCCCTCCAAAGACTTACAAAGTTCTACCTCAGACGGATGAGTGTACGTGACTGGGCAATCAATGTACCACCCTCCAACACCGAGATGGGCCATTGTAAATGTGCGGAGTTGGATGGGAGTATACATACAACATCCAGATGAGCGGTCCGGCCAAGAAGTAACGATTGCTGGTTGGCCAAGCTTGGTGATTGCTCCTTTTGCCTCAAGCTCAAACTTGAAGTACCTGTAGAAGATGAATACAAAATGCAATAACCATGAAATTATATTATCTCAAGTATGATACAAAGCATTTTGCAATGTCTTGCAATTTTAACCAAAATCCAAACATACAAATTTTGAATTTCAATGAGTTTAATTTGAATGACCTGTACTTGAAGTTCCAAAAGTGGGGAGGTCCTAGAGACACCTCTACAACATCCGTCGGATCCGACATATGTTTCCAAGGTAACTCTAGGACCCCCCACTTTTGGACTCGTCATTAAGTTTTTTTTTTATATTACATTAGAAATTTCAAAAAAAAATAAAAATTGAACATCTCAAGGTTCATGGTCATATTATGATTGGCATTTAATAGATAGAAGTTGACACTCACCGGAAAAGAACCCTTCAAATTGCCTCTTTAGACCCCTCAAAAGTCGCAAATGTGTCACTTTTCTTGAAATAATTAGCTCCTCTCAAGACGGACAAAAACCCTTGATCCCACAGCTTCCTCCTCCATCCTTCCACATATTCAACTAACGTCTCCGGCTGTTGTGGAACATTCATGTTGATAGTAAGCTTCTCCTCCTTCATTATTCTCTCAAAGAAATCCACGGTGACATCTTCAATCTGTCCCCAGAAATTAAGCAATTAGCATTTCAAATTTTCAGAATTACATAATAAATTACAAAAATGAGATGAATGCAAATTCCATAGATTGTAACATAGTCTACAGTTTAGGGATTTAGAGAATCATCAATCATAAAGAAATATATAAACACGTACCCCAACGTACCAAACACATGTGTTAAGGAAATGTCCCAACAGTGTCTCCGAAACAGGCCTAGCTGGAAACCGCCGTGCATCTCGTGACATCGTTGAAGAGTTCCACCACTTCAAGAACTTGATTTTGTGAAGTGCCGTTGTATTGCAAGTTGCTACCATTTGTAGTTTCTCTAGTGTCATCTCCGGAACTTCATTTGAGCTCCAATGCTTCTCAATCTGTTTGACAGACCATTTACAATTAAATTAGAACATCAATTGTTACGTGCGATCTTGATTTGAAAGCAAGTGATGTTCATGAAACATACCTCTTTCAAAAATTCTGGTGTATGAGCCGGATTGGCCACTGCCACCAACTTCATCATCTTCACGTTCAGCTTTCCAGTCTTTTCTTTTGCACCGGCTTTCATGGCATGAGCAACAGCTTCTGGTGTCTTCTCCTGCTTTGGAGTACTCTCATGATACTTCCGCAATGCTGCATCCGCAGCTTGGGCTATCTCTTGCTGCACAATCTCATCAATAACTCAATGAGAATCCAATTTGAATTATCTTAAGCATAGGCTAATAGAGTACAATGCAATGATCTTAATATTATGAAAGTCTCACCCGAAAGACAAATGAAGTGAAGATCTCGAGCGGCATAGAATACCAAGTCCTCCTTGTTTTCTGTGCTCCACATCTTCTGAGCTCAGATGGTCTCAACATGTCATTGAATTGTTCTATTGGGAGAAGGCCGTACTTCTCACTCGAATGCGAGGCTTACAAGAAATCCCGAACAAAACCCCTCCAAGGCTGAATTTCTAGCGGCTTTCTCGAAACAAGGCTGAATTTCGCGAAAGAAGGCTGAATTGCTTGAAACAAGGCTGAAATTCTCGAAACAAGGCTGAATTTCTAGAAACTAATGAAGCGACTGAAGATTCTCGGGGGGTCAAGCAGGCTCCGACCAAGAAGCTGTCGGATCCGATGGTCACATACACGGAACCAACTGGCCCCCCAAGAAATTTGTACTTCCTAAAAAATTGAGTCCCGGGCCTCACAGACTTGGTGCAGGACATGGATCAAACGTGACTTGCAAGAAGAGAACTTAGAACTTTTGGAATCGGCAAAGACATCAGTTTTTCTAAGAGCATTTCGAAATGTAAACCCGACTTCAAAATAGCCAAGATTCCTTACCGCTTTGGGTGGCCGGCGAGTCATCTCCTTTCCGCGAGCTTCTTCGGAATCAACATCCTGGATCTTGCGACTTCGCAAAGAGCGTGTCATTCTCCTCTCCTCCTGGACCTGCACAGCAGCCCAATTAGTGATTGCGAAGCTGGAGGTGGTTGCGCAGTTAGTCAGAGGGTGCGTGAGGGTGCTGCTTGGCAAAGTTGAGAACGATCTAGCCGCGGGAGCTTCGACAAATGATTACGATAATGCAGGTTCGTTTACTCTTGCTTTTGCCCTCGAAATCCACTCCAAGATCCAAGATTTCAGGCATGCGTGGCGGACTGGCTGACACCTCCGAAGCTACTGACAGTGGCCTAGCAGCTGGCGATTTCTATTGTCATCGGGAATTGGAATTCCTTGGACATTCCCTCATTGAGATTGTTCTCATTTCGCATTTTTAGAGTCCAGTTTGCCTAGATTCTTTCAGTCCAAAATGTTCCAGTACTTTATGAATTACAAAGACCATGACCAAATAATGCACATCCTCATTACTAGATTCTGAATTGTGAATGACGCTTTCATTTCAAGTTACAATAAGTTCTTCCTTTTGCATAATTAGTAGCTCTGAGAAGTATTGAGGAATCAACTTGGATTGATTTGTCGTGCTTGGAATCTCATTCTTTTCCCTCAGTTTGCGCTCATTGTGCATTGAGGTTATCTTTTGCCTAGATTTGTGGAACACACCGTGAACATGTAATTCTAATACTGTGCTTATCGCGTATGCAGCGAGTAAAGAATCTTATGAATTTTGATTTCTTAATGAGGAATTTTCTTCAAAATTAAAGCTACATTAGTCCTAAACGTTTATTCCAATTTAATTTAAACATATTTAAAAGGTAGTAGAAAACCACGCCATGCATAGTGCTTGAACTTAAACAGAATGTTGGCTCACTTAAATGGCAACCAACTAGAATGTGGTTTGGCCAAATAACCCTAAACTTTGAAAATAAATTCTAAAATAATTTCAATAAAATCTTCGAATTTGAAAACAGTCTATCATAATATTCTTATGAAAGCACACAAGATGAAGGAGTTTGAGTGCAATGTACCCATGACAAGGAACATGTTTAATTAATTGTACTCAATCAGAAGCACTTCATTTTTTAAATAGACCTGATGGTTTCATTATTGTGCATCTGAACCTGCACCATACCTCTACAAAATGGTACTACACTAAAATGTTGAGTGGATTGATGTTCTATTCTAAGTCTTTGTCATTTGGAACTTCAAATGTACTGACAAACTGAACTTCATTGCCATGAAAGAAACTCTTGGGACTAACTGTCTTCTCGTTCAAAGTCAAATGACACCTAATATTGGTGTCTACGTAATAGGACTTTCAAAATGATAGCTAGAATGTAGAGACTAAATTTTCTCTAATGAAAAGCGCAATATTGCAATAAGCTTTGATGAATGGCAAAGAAAACAGTGTAACTGAAAAAACATGGAAAACGCCCAATGATGCTTACATTTGCAGTATCTTCTTCTTTTTCTTCATGCTGCACACCAAGCGAACCCTCCGACATGTCTTCAACTGCGTCGAGGTTTGTAATTCCCGCATCCTCCTCCCCCACAGTACTTGCGTTCGTAAAATGCAAGACACGGCATAGATCGGCAAGTGTGCTCTCACCCATTTTCGAAACAGCTCTCTTCCCTCTCGTCATTCTAGATCTCCTTAGTTCCTTTGAAGATGAGAAATATATAGAACTACACCGCTTCCTTCTCTTTCTGCACTTCAAACTCTCAAGAACTCAGTAAGCGAGAGGTGATGGCAGACTTTTGGTTTTGTTGGGATGACATTGAACGATGTGTGAAAGGCACAAAACGGAAGTGGGTCATTGATTGGCCAGAGGTGCCAAAGCTTTGGCCAATTTTGAGTGGGACCAACCTCAATCGCGAGGAGACTGTGCTACTACAGCATGCAGGCTTCCACCTCCAAGAACAACCTATATTGTCACCACGGCAACTCTTCAGTATGTCCAAGATTTTCAATACAGTTATGTACGACCAACCAACACCGAAAAACTTGGATGCATATCCAACAGTTAGAAACAACTGAAGCATTCGGAGGATTACAAATGCACCAACTACTGAACAACGAAACAAGTGGGAGAGTGCAAGAAACATTCGAGGGTCAATTGTAGAAGTGACCTTGCTCCCATTGCCGGGCCTAGGTGCAATTGTTTCATTAGAGACAGGGGCAGAGCACAACACAAATGTTTATCGGATTACCGTGGGTATGTTTCCAACCTGCACATGCCCTGACTTTGTGAATATGGTTGTTTCCGCTATTGGAGGTCAACAACAATACGTCAATTGCAAACACCTCTACTACTTGTATAGGTACTTCTGCAAAATGGATGTGCACAATGATAAATTCATTCATGCACCGAGTTATAGCTTCAATGAATTGAAGCTTCTTCTAGTTCGAGCAGGCATCATTACAATTCCTGAGTAGGCATGGCTATAGTTTTCAGTGTAGTGTATTTGGTGTAAACCCTATTTCAAATTTGTTTTGATGGAAATTCCGCAAAGCATATGGAATGTGAAATGTACCAGCAGATTCCATTTCTTGTCATTGGATTTTCCATTTTTTTAATTTAGTATCCATTTGGATTTCCATTTTCTTCCCAGTTTCTTCCCGTTTGTTTGTAATTCACATTTTTGGTAGTCATTTTATTCATTAAAGTCTTCACAATGTTTACTTGTTTTCTCATTTCTTTGTAGGACATTATCTATTTCTTATAGTGCACTTTTTTTTAATTTTGTACTTAATGTATATATGTGAACCCTAAACCTTGAAACCAATATCCCAATTATTTATTCTTAGAATAATAAAATTATATAACTCTAAACACTTACAAATTATAATGCAATGCCTACGACTGTATGACAAGTCATGTATTTTTTGCAGCCGCTACCCTAAATCCAAGGGGGGGCAAACTCGGCCCACTTGAAGAAGATAAATACCCTCTTACAACCAACAACAGAGCACTTGACTTGGTGTCCATTCTATGATACCATTTGTATTTGTACCAACCCTAAACCCTACTTTTACCAAAAATTAATCCCTATTGAATGACTTTCAAATTCCCTAAACTCTCATTTGAATGAAAATTCCCCACATCAACTACACAATTTATTTTTTTGTCTAGATAAAGTGGTTTAAATGAAAAGGGGAGTTCAAGAAGGCCCGTATGCCTCAAAATAATGAATATAATGTTTTTTGCATGTCTTTTCATACTACCACATGTTAGAAATTCCAATTGTTATGGGATATATTAAGTCACACTTTTCAAAATTCAATATAGGTAGTCAGAAAATTGCATGACATTTTTGCCAACATCGCATGGGGATACTATACTTCAAGCAATTTACCTGTATTTTGTTGTAGCACATATTCGATCTACTGAAACTTAGCACAATCGTTTGGAACTGTAAATGCTTGTCCCAAAAACAAATAATGAAATCAAAGTATGAAATTTATTGTCATCCACGGTTATAGGTGACACGGTCATGGGTCTCAAAACTCACTATAAATAGTAAGTTTTCTTCAATTCTTGAAAAAAAATATTGCCAAAAAAAAAAAGGAGCAAGAATTTCAAATATATTTGGTTTTCGGGCTCTAGGCTCACAAGCTCCACGCTCGCAGCTCACAGGCTCACAGCTCCAAGCTCGCACGCTAGCGTCGTTGGCAAGCTCTCTAAGTGTCAAAATCCAAATTTCACAATAATGTGTGTTTTCATTCAATTTTTTCATATAATATTTTTTAAAGTAAACATGAAATTATATTTTCATTCTAACCTTCATATATGGTAATAATCTAGATTATTCTAATATATATTCTAATTGATATAGCTTTATTTCTACCATTTATYTTTAAAAATTTACAATTATTTGATTTTTCCATCAAAATTTATGACAATATCAACATCAATAGAAAATACATTTTCCTACGAGTGATAAAGATCAAGGTTTTACATTCAATTGATTGAATAGGATAACTTTAGCTTCATTGTGAAATTTGATTTGAAGGGTGTTTTGGGTGTAAAAAATAGAATATTTGCTTGAATTTTTTCATACTAATTTCTATTTCTACTTGTACTTCTGTATATCAACTCCAAAATATGCTTCCAAATAGCACTTTGTAATGATTTTTCTCAAACCGTCAATTCTGGAGATGAATGAGGACATTTAGGGTTAAGGGTTAAGCCTTGAACGTCGAGGTAGACATTTTGCGTTTGATGGATGACAAAAAATCGATTTGTGTAGGATAGAAGTGCAACTATTCCTCCTTGGAATTTTTTGTGAAAAGGGGAGATCTTCTATGGTACTTTGACTTCCAATGAGTACTTTTGAATTATTTTAAACTAGTGATTCCCAAGGTATCAAAATAGTCGATTTCCACGGTTATCAGTCCGTCCTTTTAGGGTTGAGTTCCGTCCTTACCGGTTTTATAAACCTGTACCTTGCCCTTACCCCTGTGGCCCTGTAATACCAGACCCACGGCTGAAACTCCATCTTGCCTTCAGTTGCTTCCAAGCATGCCATGGTTGCAGTTTTTCAGAATTGCAGCAAAACATTCTTTTGCAGTTGGACACAGATAGTATCTGGACGCCACTCCAAGTAATTACCGGGTTGCAAGTAAAATAAAAAGCCCCCTACTTGGGCCCAATTAATTCACCTTATTCATCCCTCCTCACAAAGTTGGAGCCTCTGATTGCAAAAATGAATTCAGAACTTGCAAATTCTATCATGCATGGAAAATAAAAAAATTCAGGGTTTTATTGAGTGGCCGAGCGAGGGGTCAGTTCACCCCGGCTTAGTATCCCGGCCCCATGGCAAGGCCCCTTTTCCAACTCAAAGGGAAACTGGTCAGGAGGTGCAAACCCAAATTCTTGTGCGCTCGCTCGCACGTTGACTTGCTGCCAATCATAGGCAATATCTTACACAATGTCGCTATTTCCCGACTTCTGAATCCACGTCCACGTCCACGTCCACGTCCGCATCTCCCCCATGTGGCGCCGTCGGTTCTCTCGGTGTTTTCTTGATGTTGTTGAGCAATCCGGGTACAACTATACATTGCTTTCTACCAACTCTACGACTGCACATGAATGGTGAGCCAAGAAGTRGGTGCTAAGTTACACGACACGGCTTGGAGAGGGGTTGCACGACATCGGCATTTGATGGGAGCAGCCACGGTGTRTTTTTGCTATTCATTTGTGCRGTTTTGGTTTACAAAGTGTTTAAATGCAAATTGAGTTCCCAAGGTGCTTGAAAAYGAAAGATAGGAAGATCATTTTAATAAAWAAAAATTGTACTGAATAATTGTAACTCCAGGTAACTTATCAAAAATGCGTCGAAGTAAGCCAATTGAGCATTGCAATTATTATTAAATTGTCTAATTTTGGGTTGGAACTTGTTAAAAGTCAAAAGAGTATTCTAGAGTTTCTTCTTATGCATTATTTGGATACCGTGTGAAATAAATTATGAAATTTCAAAGTGCGGCTTAAAATAGATTTATCAGTTGTTTTATTAAATTGAATGCACCCATAACAAACATTATCCCATAGCCTTTGTAGCTCTAAACCTGTTCATCTATTTTCATTTATTTGATTTTTCATGAAATTTAAAGAAAAAAAGCTCATACTTTGGGATACTGGACATAATGCACCCATATTACTAGCCCTCCAAATCTTGGAACTATAGAGCCAAATTGCCAGCTAGCATGTGACCCATATTTTATTCAATGTTCCATGTAGATATGATATACAAATAAATTGGTATGCGGTTCCAAATATGGATATAAAAATTAGTATTATTCCATGCCTCATTAGATGTTTTTTCAATGTTTTTTCAGCCCTATAGAAGACTGTTTTAGAGATGTTCCTCAAAATTATTCCCTGCGCACGAAACGAATGACTGTTGATTTAAACTTTTGAATTTCAAAAAATAAAAATAAAAAAAGTCACAAAGTATAAAGAAATTGGAAATTGATTTTAAAAATTCAATTTTTTTATAAATGTTTAATAATTAATTAAAAATAATAATTGATTAGAATTATCTAATGTGGCAGTCTCTTGGCCACATCATGCTGCCTATGTGGCAGGGATTCTAGAGTTTCGAAGCAACAATCAAGGTTGCACCAGTCTTGGCTTCATTTCATGGTTTCAATTGCGTGGCATCATAATTTTGTGACCATGTTGTGACTCTATTTCATTGTTTTAGTCAGTAGGGGAGAATTGGGGCTTCAAAAGATTGTTTCAGGTCCATTCTCCATGTTGTGAACTAGCTAATGTTGCTCATAATATAATATAATTCAAATATGATAAAAAAAAATAATTAATTTAAAAACATATATATAATTTAATTAAATATTACTATCTCATGCAATAGTCGCTCAATCACATCAAATTGCTTGTATGGCAAAGTTCTCACAATTTGAGAACTTGTGGTCTTCCAAAGACCCCAAAATCCTCTAATGCATTAAGCTTCATGATTCCATGGCCACATCATGTCTAAGTGTTTCTTCACATCTAGTGCTCCTTGTGATTGTCAACACAATAACACTCTTACCCAATGGCTAAACTAGTACCAACCTAAAAACCTTCACTAGAATAAATAAATTTGGTCTTGACACAATTCCTCAATTCTCGAAGGCAAAATCAGATTTTCATATTTTTATTGAAATATTGCGAGTGTTGGTGATGTGGGTGAAGGGACACACACATTATATGAAGCAATAGTTGTAGCTTGCACTCGTTTGGCTCCATTGTCATAGTCATTGTATGGCTATTTTCATGTAGAATCATGAGGTTACGGCCTTGTTGTGGCTTCATTTCATCCTCTCCCTCATTTGGCCTCATGATTCCAAGCCGGCAAGGTGTGACTTTTTACACAAGTGCAAGGTAGATTTTAACCTTTCATCGCCTAAGGCCTAAACGGATCTACAAGCATCCTTGCTTTTCAAGTGTTATAAATTTMAATTTCAATGAAGTATGAAAATCTCAATCGTACAATCTTGTAGTGTGCATATTGTAGATGATTTGAAACAAATTTGGGGTCATTTCATTGTATAGGTTGAAAAACTATAATGTTTTAGTGTTGAAAAAAAATGTTGAAATTTTCTTAAAAACACATTTGGAGGTGAAATACAATTTCTAAACCTACTCAAATGAGAAAACTSTTAAACTACAAAGTGATTTAAAACCAAAAGACAAACACTTTGGTGAAAAAACATATCATTCAATTGACTCGTTGTGTCTGCAAAATTGTTTTGAAATGTCAAAAAACAATGAAAGAAGTAGTGAAAAATCACATCTATGGCCAAACCTCCCTCTAGTAAAATGCTTCTTCGTCACTGGTAACTTTTTGGATTGATATGAAATTTCAACCACACAAACTAGACTAGAATGCACAACTTTTCCAACAAAAAGTATTGAAAATGAACACCTTATGAAGAAGAAATAAGCCTCCAAAGGTCATTGTAGTCCAAAAATTGATGGATTCTGAACCTTGAATTGCTCCCAAACATTCAAAAGAACTTGGATTGACATGAAAATTTAACCACAATAACTAGACTTTATCAAAAATATTATTCAATAAGTTTTATTGGAAAAAAACATTGGATGTCAAAGATATAAGCCTCCAAAGTTGCAATCATCAAAGTGCAGTTTGGTGAATCCAAATTGAACCTATGAACCTTGAATGGCTTTCAAAAAATCATTAAATCTTGGGTTGATCTGAAAATTTTACCACACAAACTAGACTAGTACGTGCAACTTTTCCAACAAGCTTTATTGAATATGAACATTGAATGCAAAAGTTATAGCTCTTTGAATTTGACTAACAAACTATGTGAGGACACTTTGGGTCCCCTTAGAAGATGAAGGGTTTAGGGGTTAGAGGTTAGGGCCAAAGTAAAAAAGATTTTCTTCAAAAGCCATGCACATCATAAATTAATTGAAAAAGAATTAGAGGATATCATGAACTTTGATGTTTTAGGTACAAGATAAATAAAAGTGCTACAACCTTGGTCAAAAGTGCAAAACTCCTTGGTCTAAAATATCTCAAACTTTAAAGTTCCAAGGCCTATTTAGCCCCAAACCACCCATTTCCATTGCAAAGAGGAAAATCTTAAGCGTTTGTTTCTTTACCATATCCCACAATAGGACCGTACACTAGATTAGTATGAGAATGTTTAGAAGAAATTTCAATTCTTTTGACAATGTAGAATACAAGATATGTGTTTTGAGTAAAAAACAAGTTTTTTGGGGTTCCTAGCCTACCTAGATTATGAGGCTTTAATCACCTTAACTTAAACACTTTGTACTACATGTATTGATTTAAACAAAAATGAATGTTGAGGAATTGAGTCGAGAGTTTGAGAATTTTTTTCATATACTCCCCTTGATTTTTGTTCTTTACAAAATTATTAAGTTGAAGTTAGGTTCAAGATAGGAAGAAAACTAAATTGTTAATATCTCTAAGTTGTTCACAAAGTTTTTGAGATTTATAAGTTCTTCTTTTCAATTTTTCAATTTGATTTGTTATTTTTTGAAACGATGGAGTCAAATTTCTAATGCATTCTAATGTATGTGCATCTTTTATAGTATTCACCATTGCATATGTTTCATTCATCATTCAATAAATTTCTATTGTACATTTCAATATATGCTTGCTTATAAAAAAAAATTATACAAAGATATTAGTCATTTTTATTTGAAGATTTATTGAGATTTTTGTTCTACATTCTATCTATTACATAGAAATTCTTATAAAATTCTAATGATGAATGCATAGCATAGCAAGCACCAAGCCCATGTTATATCAATATCAATGGCGATGTTTTCTGTATTTCTAAAGCCTGTTCCTAAGTGATTTCATCATAATTACTATCACAATGTGGTAACTCCCTTTCTTGCAGGGACTAGTGCTTGTGTAATTGGAGGAGTTGGAAATTTATAGACTCACAGCTGAAACACCCTTGTCCCATGACACCATCATTCCAACTGAATTTCACTGAGGCAAACACCTTTGAATGGCCAGCTCGTCCATAAGTCGCCATCCCATGTCAGTGGCAACCTTTGTTGAAAAAAGGTGCTGAAATTTTCTTAAAAACACATTTGGAGGTGAAATTCAATTTCTAAACCAACTCGAATGAAAAAAACTTTAAACTACAAAGTGATTCAAAACTAGAATAAAAAGACTTCGGTGGAAAAAAAAACCTCATAAAAATGACTCATGGTGCCTAAAAAATGGATTTGAAATGTCAAAAAACAATGAAAAAAGTAGCAAAAATTCACATATGTGGCTGAACCTCCTTCTACTAAAATGCTTCTCACTCACTTTTAATGTTTTGGATGGATCTAAAATTTTAACCAAAAAAACAAGATTAGTAAGCGCAACTTTAACAAGATAAATTATTGAAAAAGGATCATATATGAAGAAGTTATGAGCAACCGAAGTTCACTGAAATGCAAACAATTYTGGATTTTGAACTTTGAATTTCTCCCAAACTTTCAAAACAACTTGGATTGGCATGAGACTTTTACCACAATAACTAGACCTTTATGGAAACAAAACCCAATAAATTTTGTTGAAAGGCAACCTTTGATGAAAAAGATACAATCCCCCAAAGTTGCAGCCATCACAATGCAGTGTGCTAAACCCAAATTGAACCTGTGAACTTCGAATGACTTTCAAAAACTCAATACGTCTTGGATTGATTTGAAAATTTTACCATAGATATTAGACTAGTATGCGCAACTTTAACAACAAGTTTCATTGAATTTGGACATTGGATTCAAAAGTTAGAGGGATTCAAAGTGGACTACAGACTATGTGAGGACACTTTTTGGCGATGAGGGTTAACTTGATTGATGTGGAGGCAACCGGGTAACATGTACTAGCATGTTGTAATCACCCTGCTTTGGTCTGACATAGCAGTCATGATCACTGTTATTCACTAATCGTCTAAACTCCAATACTAGTATCCAAAAACCTGTATTCAGAAGCCCAACTTGCATTAGGGGTTAACTTAAGCTTACATGGGGGTAAGGCTGGGGACGCACGGAGACCTGATGGGATTTGAATAACATGTAGACTAAAAAAATAGGAACATGTATTCTTTTTGACACTTTTTAAAAAAAAATTATTTTAACACATGGACACTTTCCATTGCAAGGGAACCGTACAGCAAATGAGAAGCAAAAAGCCTCAGCAAATTTTTTTTCGTTTCCAGTTTCACACCATCTACAACATGCAGACTATAAGATTGTACAATTGAGATTTTCATACTTCACTTAAATTTAGACTTGTAGCACTTGAAAAGCAAGGATGCTTTTACACATGTTTGGACTTCAAGCGATGAGGGGTCAACCATAGAGTACAAATGGAATACGGTATGATGCATAATTAAGATTTGCGGTATTCCATTTGCACTCTGTGTCATATTGTATTCCATCACATGTCAAATCTAAAAAGTTGTTGACCAAAAAAATATGAGGTTAAAGGGCCTCATAATCATAACCTCGATCAAAATRTGGCTTTCCAAAATCCATTATACAATTCGTTTATATGAATTTTTAATGAGATTTTTTTCCAAGATCTAGTGTATTTCAGGCTCATTTCCAAAAGCCCTCAACACTACATAAAGTCAAGATTGCAATGGACACCCATGCACAAAATCTCGAATAGAAAAATCATAAGTAATCATTTTCAAAATCGGATTTTTGATGCTATGGTAGAGGGACCCGTTACTGACTGGCGCCCCATCACCAATCAATAGGGTGTTGTATTTCTAACCAAGGTTGGAACAGATTTCCATTTTCTCCTTAGAATGCGTGTTTTTGATTTTTTCAGGGTTTAAACCAATAAATTCATGACACATAAGTGAGCGAGAAAGTAGGAAGCAATGAGTGGGAAAGTAGTTATTGAATAATCGGAATTGAATGACACTAGATGTTGATCATGGGTCAAGCCCAACTTTGGCCTTTCAGAATTCATAGTAATTTCCATCATTTCAGTCAATGCACCTATGAAAATATTTGCTTTGCCTACCACTACCCTAGATCGTGTCCATAATTGCTTATTTGATCGGTTACTGGTCCCTCTACCATAAAACTAAACTTCTAAAAGAATTCTTCACAAATTTAAACTACTAAAAATAGAAACTTGGTTAGGTTTTATTTAACTTCAAAGTATTGTCACTATTTAGCGTAGGTAACAAAACCCCTCGTGGTCCACTCCAGAAATTGTAAACAAGTGAGGAAGTAAGTTGGGTAAGCTTACCTCGCCCCTGCGGTGAGCAGCAGGAGTTCATCATGCGTGGAGGTAACAATCAGCAACCTTCTAAACCGGTCACCAATCACTAGTACATTAGAACCTGACACCCATGGTCCTGTATTTTCGTTGCACAGGATCAGGAGAGATACAGTTTGTGTCCATACATACTCTGAGACCCCACTTTCTATAGACACAAGTTCCTCAATAAAGCTCTGAATTTTTCAAAGAAAATTTCTAACTATTCCTTACCCTGGTGCCCACAATGTTCAAGTTCCACGTATATGCAAATACATTCATTCTTCTACACATTGGGTCTGAATACAGGAACTGTAGACCAATGGTGGTTGCAACCTCCTTTAAGGGTTAAGTTAAGTCGGAGCTATGAATTGTGTGAATTCATCCATAGACGGACTTGATTACTCATAACATTCTTAACTGTGTTCACACATGTAATGAAATAGAAAAAGAAAAATTTATTTATAAGTTTTATACACTTACATCCAAATCAAATCCATTTCTCACAACATATGATCCATTGAATTGGTCATTCATCGAGCTATATATAATTTTGATCTATTTTTCATTCAATCTATTTTTTCAAAAGCAAAACTTCTTCAAACTAAGTTGCCCCCAAAGATTGGCCTTCAATTGCTAAAACGATCGGTCATTGCGCTTGTTTAGGGTTTACGGTCCCGTTTGATCGTCATGGCSGCTACACCTGGAGCCACCGTTGACAGAGAACAGGTACTGTTGTTGCTGATTTAGTTTCTTGCTTTTGATTTTTAGAAAAATRTATCCTATCTTTTTCCCTTGGTGAAAATYTGTCTTCATGGCGTCTGCGGGATGGATGGTTGGGGTTACAGGTTTTTGGCATGGCACAGCAGGAGATGGAGTACAGAGTCGACCTTTTCAACAAGTAAAAAAGAGCAATTTGAACCTTTACCAAGCCTGTTGTTTTCATTGTTCGTTTCCATTCCAGTGGGAAGTTTTAGGGTTTGGGATCTAGTGAGGGCTAATGTGGGGTGTTGTTGAGCTGGGAGATATTGACGTCGGCTTTGGTYGGATYGYRCAGGCTTACGCAAACGTGCTTCGACAAGTGCGTGGAAAGAAAGTGAGTTGCTGTGATGTCATGAGGTTTATGTGGAATTTCTCTGTTATTTTTCTCCAGGACTTGTGGTGCGAATTTAGATGCAATTCTTTTTGTAGAATGCAATCACGTTTTTGCCAAATCTTAGTACTTGTGTTGGTGGTTTTCCACTTCAAGTGATCAACTGATTTCCACTTAGCAGATCACTTTTGTTGCCAAGACAGCGAATTCGTGGAGTTTCTTGTTGTCCGTGCCCTAATTTCATGTTCATAAAAATAGGTTTAGATCTACTGCATCTGTCTCTGTATTACAGAGAGCGATGTATTTCTAAAGGAATCACTCGAGTCTACCAAGTAGTTACGAATTGCATTATCTCATGAGTTCACCAACAAGTGAAGAGTAGTTCAATTTATTGTGGGAGTAATTCAATACATCAGATAGAGAGGTTGATGTTTCCGATTTCTGTGTAGGGTTTCTAGTGTCCTCAGTTGCCCAATACCGTGCAGCCAAAGTCATGTCGATTGGGGGTTATGGCGTGATGCAGGTACAAGGAGGCAGATCTGAACGCGGGAGAAAATGGCTGCATCGATCGGTGTGTTTCCAAGTACTGGCAGGTGCATACTTATAMAAAATTTCACTGTTGGAAGATGAACCTCTAAAGGACCGCAGTGTATTTAGCCCCCAAACTGCTTCAAAATACTTGTATCTAAGCGTTCAAGTGCTCAATTGTCAAGCCCCCAATTTTGTGAGATGTGACGCCAAGGTCTGCCAGACCCATTGCTGTTTCCCAACATAGAGAAACCAAGGAATTCAATATAAATAATGGGTCTAATGGGCATGCACAAAATAACTTCATTGATACTTTTGGACAGTCAAACGCGCTAGTTCTTGCAAACAAGACGTCAGACGGTAATCAAAGAATACTACAGATTACGGAAGGGACAATGCTAACTAACAAGCACACTATAAAGAAGAACGTAAACCATATAGGAGGAGCGAAATCGTACCATCTGGAGAGACGATGAGGTCGCAAGCTAGTTGGTCCAGGTAGTCTTTCGCAAATGCAGGAGAAAAAGGAATAGGTAGTCCTCGCTTCATTGCAAACTCCCGAGGCATAGCAGCAAGCTGGAATGCAAAGGCATTAATCTCTTTCACAAAATGATCAATTCACGAAAGTATGCAACATCAGAGTACATTGAAAATATAGTTCAACTTGAACAGACATACCTGGGCTAAGACCATCGGAATGTGCAAAACGCGCGGGTGTTCTCGAATTGCCTCAAACATCAACGCTACCTGCAGCAGTATATGAGCATGAGCTCAAGAGCTCATGAGCGAAGAAAAAACCAAAAACAGCATCACAAGTATCCATTCTAACCAAAATGAGTTCTTGACCGGTCAAGACTGCGAGCACCGCTGAAATAGACTCATCAGATCAAATAAAGGATTTTTAGGACACTATTTCAGGTAGGCTCACATTACAGACACTATCACAATACTTTTCTTACAAGTTCATTGACGGTGAAAACGTCTGGTCCTCCGAGCTCAAATGTCTTGCCCATGCTAAAACCTTCGTCTCTGATGGCTGCAATAACTGCTGCAGCAACATCGATTACAAGCACGGGCTGCATCCTGTCAACCAAATGACACTCAGCATCACTTAATATTATCCCAAACGAGTATGACGCTATCAAGCAAGGGCACACGAGGAAGAGGAATCTGCACAGTATCAGTCAGCTCTTGCTACAATTTCTTGGTTGCAAAAGGTAAATAAATAGGATTACCATGATAGATGAGTTTTAATGCTTTAAGGTATTTACTTGCTTAGGCCGTCTCCGGGGATGGGTACCGCAGGAAGTTTCTTCGCCTGAATGGCCCACCGGTTCAACAGACGATCCTCAACGCCAACCATGGGCGCTGTCCTCAAAATCGTGGCCTGCATACAGGGATAAAGAAATTTATAGATTTCCCACAGATCTGCAAGGACAAAATAGAAGGGAAGAGGTACGGCCCATACCTCAGGAAAATTCTGCAAAACTGCCTCTTCAGCAGCGTGCTTAGAACGGAGAAGCTTTGACGGGGAATGTGAGGCTGCAGCCAGACACGACAATTGTACGTACTTCAGAATGCCACCATGCTCCCTAGCCAACTGCCACAAACCAAACTTGAATCAGTCACTTCAACTTTCGTGCCCAGAATAACTTGAACGAGCTAAAAATCTTCTATTCAATGCTGACATAACCCATCCATCCTCCGGGTCCAAAATGATGAGGTGCATATGGCTAATCGTTGACCAAAATCAACTAACAACAACCAGCACTAATTTTGGGTTTACAAATGTACCTTTGAGATACGATTTGAGATACCGTGATTGACATCTTCAAAACTGAAATTGCGTGTCTCGTATTCCCTTCCTGTGCATATAACARAAATAGAATCAGTCCTTGAAAAACAGAGAAGAAAGGCACAGCCAATTATGACCTGACCGTCACTTGAGCAGGCTCAGCATATTGAAACTTGAGTGCAGTCATGTCAACGAATTTCATGAACATTCTTACACCCAAACATGAAAAAAAAATTCCTTACCAATGCAATTGACTATAACGTTGGAGTTGGCAATAACTGCTTTGATAGAGTCCTCGTCCCGTGAATCGTACTTCATGGGCACAATCTGATGAATTTCCCACCAAAGAAAATGAAACCCTAATCAGGAGACAATTTACGACCACTTCGTACTTGATTGGTAGCACAACACTCCCTTCGCGTATRATGCATGACGACCCCCAAATTCAAATGCGTTGCATGGTTTCAAAATCATACACAGMAACCCAGCACGTTACTTATTCAAAGCATGACCCCAATTAGCTCAACTTCCATTAAGAAAGCATACAAGACAGCACCTGTCCCAGGTCTCCCATGAGCTTAAGATGCCTCCATTCCTCGTCTATGCCTCTGTAAGGAACCATGACTTGGGAACCCATCCTTGCTGCCAAAGGAAACTACATTAGCCTCATATTTTGATCCAAATTCCGCCCCCCTATAACATTAACAAACCTATCTGCCTGCAATCCCCTCAGAAAGTTCAGGATGATACAACTCTTGAAAATTCAGATACCATGAAAATCGATCAAATGATAAACCTAAAACGCAACAACATAATGGCTTACCGAGTTGCTGAACCACATAACGCCCTAGAAAGCCAGTAGCTCCAAACACTGTTGCAACAACACCACTGCAAAATCCACACCGGCATTGTGTCATGTTTGCACCGCATTCGAACTACTACAGCCTCCCCGGCATAGAGATCCGGCGATCAATCATTAGCAGCATCGAAAAAATGAGAAAAGCTTTGAAATSAAATTAAGAAAATGGAAAATCGAGAAATTCACGGCACCTGACAGACGATCTACCTCCCGTGCCCTTCTTCACAGGGCGGTGGCTTCCCGAAACCTCCAGCGACGACGAGAAGCGCACCCCGCCATGTGCGAAACCCGAATCCTTGGCCTGATCGCCGAGGAGAGTCCCCTCCTGCTGCTGTAATGAAGCAGCCCATGCACGCGCGGCGCCGGAGGAGGATTGCGTCCCAGCCTTCCTGACCAGGGCACCTGCCATAGCTCCCAAATCACCTGCAACCCTAATTCCAAACCTCGCTGAAGGGAAACACCTTGATGAGAATGTGCTTGTTCTTCCTCACTCTTCCGTCGTCGTCTCTGAGCATGCCAGCGACGTTCCCCAACGGCCCGTAAGTTACGTCACGTTCCCTAACGTTCCCCAATGAAGATTACACCTTGAGGAATATCTTAACCCCTAAATACCCGAGGCACCAAGATCTGGTGTTTGCAAAACTTTGAAGTAAAATGAAACCTAACCAAGTTGCTATATGGGTTAGTTTATATTTTTGAAAACCTCTTTTTGAAGTCTAGTCTAGTATCAAAAATCTGATTATAAAAATAATTGTTTGTCATTTTTCAATTCAAGATTGTGTGCAAGGGTGTCCATTGCAATCTTGACTTTCGAGTGTTGAGGGCGCTTGGAAATGAGCCTCAAATATAGTAGAGCTTGGAGAAAAAAAAACATTAGAAATTCATTAAAAAAAATCTAGAGTAAATTTTGAGAAGGCCTAAATTGATAGGAATAATGCGCGTTAGGCTTTTCAACCTCACAGTATTTTTTTGGTGACCACCTTTTTAGATTTGACATGTGAAAAGAGGATTGAAATATTTTGACGGTGTTTGGTTTAAGTGAGTTGAGCTCTTATTAGTTTTTAGGATGCAATTTAGCTCATTTGGGATCCAAAGTAGGTGTTTTATTGTGATATTGATCTAGAAGGTTACTCTACCCTTTGAAAATATGTATAAAGATGAATTGGAGATTTAAAGGCACTTCATTGGGTGATTTTGGAGTTGTTACCTTCTTTTTACTCATGATCGATTATTAAAAGATTACCAAAAAATATATAAAGAGCCCAATGCTTGGAAATTGGCCATTCATTTCCTGGGAGAGTTCTGTAGCGTAATCAGCCGTAATGCCAAATTACATAGGTTTGTCCGCATAATCAAGCATTACGATTCGTCATCCAACTTTGTTTTCTCATCCCAAGTGTTTCATTCAACTTCAATTTTCTTGCTCATGATTTACGTCGAGCAATGTCCCTGATTGTCGGGCATTTTGCGATATAAAGTGCTTCCTCGTCGGGCTCCGGCCTCCTCGTTGACCCTTTATATCACAAAATGCCCTCCTCCTTGGGCATTGCCCTAAACAAAGGCCCCAAATTATTCTGGAGGGACCTACCAGGTAAATTAATGGGACCCAAAATAGGGGACTTTTATTTTACTTGCACCCCTGTAATCAACTTACTTGGAGTGGCCGAGCGAGGGGGCCGACCCATTCGAGCTGCTCTTAGACATGCATGACCGTCTCATCCCAAGAGACTCGCACGGTATAGCATACTTGGAACCTATGACCACGGGGCGCCAAGAGCATTTGACAAGAAGCGGGAAGTCGGAAACTGCGATTCTCTTAGTCAGGCTCACCATCTTGACATAAAATGTGAATTTTGTTTCGGCTGGAGGAGTACGAATCCGAGCTTTGAGTGGACTTTGGGATTTGTGTCAGTTTCGGAGAATTTTCGGGAGTCTGGCAAGGCATTTTCGGGCGTATTCGGGAGCTGCGGCAGTTCAAATTCGTTTGGAGCGTCCGACGGATGATTTGGTTCGGATTTAGGGTTATCGGTGGTGCTGGAAATGGAGACGGGATTTGGTGGCTTGGGTAGTGGTTTTCACGGCGCAATCAAGACGTTGGATTCTCATTTTGCTAAGGCGGATGCTCTCCTACAGGTAGGTTGGTGCAATCGTGTTTCARAATTCTGCTGAGAGAAGAGAACGTGATTTAACTTAGTTTGCCACATGAATTTAGAGAAATGCAGGGGAGGTGTTAAGAAGTCCATAGTCTATCCTCTCGCATATCGCGAAGGCTTGTTTGATTTGTGTCGGTGAAGTCTTTTGATGGCCAGCCTAGCGGATTTTTCATTTGCCAAAGAAGACTGAGAGTAAGGTCGAGAGACATATTTCCGTTACTTTAGATGATTTGGGTAATTAATTTTGAAATTATAATCTGAGTTAAATTTTTTCCTTGGAAGACGAATGGAAGTCGTAAATTATCAATCAATTACTTAGTCAAATTTGGGAGCATTTTTGTAAGCTCTTTGATTTTTCGAAGTCAGGACTGTAGACGCACTTGAAGTATCACGATATTTGTATGTAATGTCATTCTTTTGAATAATCTTCAAAAATGATCCAAAACTATATAATTAGAGTCTCTTCTACCCCTTATAATCATGTTGCAAAGTTGTTCTGTTTGGTAACACTTCATTAGACCCTCTATGTCATAATTTGGGGAAGGTAATAGAATTTGGTATCTCTGCCTTAGTGAGGCTGCTCGTGCAATGGAAAATGCACTGGTGTATGACTACTGTTTGCATTTCACTATTATTATCAGCAGTTGTTGTTTTGTTTGGATTCTCACGCTTGTWCCATGTTTCGAACGTGCAGCTGGTGAATAACAAATTGGAGATTGAATTTGAAGTTACTTATCCAGGCAATGTAAGCAGCTTCTCATCCTGCCTTATACTKGCCTTTGTTAATTGTWATTCTCATTGGRCTCYCTTRACRTTTCTCTCTTGGYTGTACGCAAATCAGGCAAATCCTCTGAAGTTACTWGCCCGCGCGAAGAGATTGCAGGACGAACTTCCGCTGCTTAGAGAGGAAAGTGACAAGCTATTAGCTGCYAAACAGGTTATCTTCTGATTACACTATCTCTGTATACAGTGTGAGACCTTCATTGAAACAGCCACAACCATTTTACTCTCGGGGAAGTCCAAGTCACGTTCTCCCGGACACAAGAGAATGTAATTTGCGGCAGCTATCTCGTTCGATAACATGGCTTCAAACGTTGGAAACGGAAATTGATTTGCAGGATGTTATAGACTCTGCGAGGACTACTCTGGTGAAAAACAGACAACTAYTATCTCAATTACAAGCTCGGTCCGGTCTGCCCGTGAGCAGTGACGCAGACGATCCAGTCTACTCATCRTTTCTGAAGGTGAAAGACTCGGTGYCCCTATTGTCTTGTTAGTSACRTTCTCACWGACATGCTTCTTTTCTTGAGGCAAGACTYGGTTCGCCTTCATTTCTSCATAATCATTTTTCTCTTYAATTTTGCAACTGACYTCTCTTTYTGCSTKTATKCTAGACCCTSGAGGAATGGGATCAACAGTTRGAAATGGTTTCAAGTAAGCAGACATTGCTTTCTTCTGCATTTGTTCTATTCATACTTGCAATGGTGATCATTCCAGTGGTGCTCGTGCCTGTGTCCTATCCGCTCTTAATTAGTCATTAGTGCCACATATATATGCTTGGGAGTGATTACGTCTGATGTGACATCTAGTCTTCTTTTYGATCCTKCTTGAATTCATGACATTGACARTGCTTGTGACTATYTTGAAWGCAGTCACAGAGAACCARCARTTTGCTCATCCCGATCTSAATCTGGAGCTCTTTCGTTCAAAAGTATTCAAGAGGGATGAATAGTCTCATTCGAAGCCACGATTCAACATTTCAAGTTTTCGAGTATTGCCCAMTATCATTRTGMTATTTTGCCAGTTTCAACATGATATCATCGTCGGTGTGCAGAAGATCTGTTAGATCCACAGCCCGTCTTAACTTAGTCCGCATCTGATGTGAAGTCTGAAATATATAGTGTATCGAACTAACTCAGCTGCAAGTGACATTGAATAGTACGGAGTAACATTCTTCTGCCCTTTGGGGCTTGAAACTTAAAACAATCAAAAAATTCTACAAAAATCGAAAAGTGTCAAAACATCCCACAAATTGACGCATGGGTGTCTTAAGGAGGGTCAAAATCATAGAAAAATTCCTAAAGAGTTTTGTCGTCCCAATCAAAAGTTGTGGCCCATTTTCCTCAATTGTGACTTATGTGACTAATGCTTTTTTTGGGCATTAGTCTCAATAGTTACAATTAGACAAATTTACTAAGAAATCCTTGTCCAAATTTTTTTTGTTTATTGTTTGTGTGTTTTTATTTTCTTATTTCTTTTTTGGAGCAACCTCGCAAAGTTGCGGCTCTCCACGGCAGCCACGATGGCCTTGGGTCAACCTTGCGGCTCTCACTCTCATGTCAGTTGTTGTTGAAGACGTCGTTTGCTGGCCTTCTTACTCTCTGCCGCAGGAGAGTTTCTAGCCCCTTCCACTTCAAAATTGCTTGACCCAGCCACTCTCCCCTCGGAAACCCATCTAGCGAGGAGGGCTGCAGGAGATGCTCTAAGCAACCATAAAATAGAGGAAATTTACTACATTTATCCTTGAATGGGCTGTACTTTTCTGTAGTACAGTGAAAAGCGGCTGCAAGCTCTCTGTCCATTGGCCTGAATATGGACGTGGGAGCGTTAAGGGTTTGTGCACAGTGCACACCTCCGAGGTTCCAGAAACAGCCAATTGTCACCCACCGACACGAACCTCCCCACCTCCGGCAGTGAGCCACTCCTGGAGCTTTTGCCGAATTTGCGGTGGCCCATTTGGAATTTTGGATATGGCCTTGCAAACCCCGCCACTTGTCTTCGCCCTCTTTCAACACCCAACAAACCAAGTTAACCTCTCTCCTCCTACAGGACCGCTTAAGTTTACTCACAAAATTCCACCCCAACTCGAAGCAAGCACAATCCAGAAAATCTCCGCAATCCCACCGCCCGCCCACTCCATCCAAGGTCCACGATCTCATTGCGTGAGCCAGACGCCCATCGCCTTCTTATGGATCGCTCCTCTCGATGTTTTTTAGGGTGAAGGTTTGGATCCTTGCGCTGTATTTCTTGATTTGGGTTTTGTTGGTGGAAGAGCAAGGGCTTGCGATGGCGTCGGAGGCCGACCACGTCTTCGTGTATGGGAAACTGAGGCCAGATGCGCCGGAGAACACGGAACCGCTGGGTCACACGAGTGAAGCGAAGAAGGCTTGGCTCATGGGGAGTCGATTGTATTGCTTCAAYAAGGGGGGGCAGAATAAGGCGGCTGTGAGGTTGGAAGAAGCGGGACATGCTGTGGCGGGGTATGTTGTGAAAGGGGCAGATATGAATGCGTTGCTGCGGGAGTCGGAAGCCAAGGAGTATTCTCCGCAACTGTATGAGCGGGATGTCGTTGAGGTTAGGGTTCTTCTGCTTTCCATGTAATTTTATTTTTGTTGTCTTCAAGTCATGTGGTTTTGCTCAAGTCAGAGGGTTGAAATTCGCAAGAAACAAACTTTCGATGGAAACTGGAGTTTAGAATTAGCGATTGTGATAAAAACGGAGTAACTTTTTGCAAATTTCACGTTCTAAACTTTTCACCATTGCAGAGCTGTAGACACTAAAACGTGAATTTCAGAAAACATGGTCTCTTTTATCTTCAAATCGATTTTGCTAGACTTCATTTTTCACGGAAGAATTCATTTTCTGCGAATTTGCAGAGTCGCCGTTGTTGATGTTGAGCATGTTGGTCAAGTTTTGGCAGAGGAAAGGGGGTTCCAACGTAGATAAGAATGAGTTATTTAAATACTGGGTGCAGAAGTGACGGAGTGTCAAAGTTTTATTGATTAGGGCTATAAATTTCTTTTTCAACAGCAAGTGCATCTTGATTAAGGGGTTATATACCTGCTGATATTCTGCTTTTTTGAGTGTTCCTAGCTTAAAATTCTCCACTCACTGTACGCGGTATTTCCTGCGCTCTTTGCAGCTGTGGTCAGTCCAGTACTGTAACATATGTTATTGATTTCGGAGGATGACATACAAAGTCTATGGTACTACCAAATTTCAAGGCATTCCAACTGCAGGCTGATAGTTATCAGCAACTGAAATAGCTAAGAGACATCTACATTAGAATACCCCTTCCTCCTGCTCCCAAAAAAACCACAACTGATTCCCTATATTAAATCTGGAAGAGTGACTGACTAGCATGTATACATATGCACATATGAGGCTACAAAACAATCTCAAAAATGTGTTACCCACCAAGTTTGAGTCTGCGTCAGGGACTGAGCAATTATCAGTTATTCTGTTTGCCACTCTGCCAACTACAATCCAAAATTCTCTTCTGAACTCTATATATGAGGTACAAAAAAGTTAAGGAAAAGTGAAGTCCTATTTACAAGCTGGCCAAGAAAATTTTAACGAGTTTGGAGTAGTCCACCGACACTAGTGCATGCAACCTGTCACTAGAAAGCAGTGCAAAGAACTCAAGTGGAAAAGAACAGTGCAGGTTTATCTGACTTAAACCCAGGAACTTAAGCTAACCCGGAAGTCATTCTAGAGCACAAGGTGACCAGGTGACTCAAGGTTGTTGGGTTTAGGGTCACCAATCGAAGCATGCCTGTTCGGGGTAAGGTAGGGGCCTATTTGTGTGGGATCCTTTTCCCGTGGGTTGAAAAGTCACCCATTCGCAATTTAACTGTCATCCAAACATATGACTTGTAAGAATGAGATCAACTTCTTGGTTCTATCATAGTCAAAGATGCTCACAGCATAAATGCAACCAACTCGATCAAGGTTCAAGGGAAGCCTAGGCTCGTAGTTTGAACCCTAGTACATCAAACTTCACACATCTCATCACTTACAATGCAGTATTAAAAAAAAACATAATTCAATTCAGAGCATCCTTCTAAAAATGGGGACAAAATCCCCCAAAAGATTAATGCAAAACACTCGGTCACGGGGATGAGGTCCTACCTGGGTTCAAGTTCTTGGGCTGGGAATGGGGCTAGAAGTATGAGGTATGCTTTGCAGGGGCTCACAGCAGGTGATGACAATCTTTCCAACGGCATGGCCCTCCATGCACCTGGCCCAAGCCTCCTGGGCTTTGATCAATGGGTAAGTGGAGTCAATCACAGGCCTGAGCTTCTTCAAGTGAAGCAGATTGAAGAGAAGGTACATATCAGCGCAGTTAGGAATATGCACGAAAGGAAAGTACTTCTGCTTGGTAAGCGAGAATGCATGYAAGGCGCTTGTTATAAAGCCCTTTGGYGAGGGGTTYAAGTCGATCACGAAGCCTTTRGTGGACAGCTGAGACTTRTATTGAGGAAAGGGCCGATGCGGACCACAGTTGATGATCACGTCATACTTCTTCGCCGAGGAACCCGCTGGCAATGGGGCATCGACGTCCAGCACTTCATCTGCCCCCAAACTCTTGAGTAACTCGAAATTCTGGGGACTGCATGCTGCTGTGACCTGGGCACCTCCTAGTTTTGCAAGCTGCACCACAAGAGATTAAATTTGACTGCCTCTCAACTAAGCAGTGGTTCAAAACTGTAAAGTAACTAATGCTAAAATTGACACTTCAAGCGCTTGGTACATTTCAAATTATTAGACTGCCAATTCTTTTCATTGATTCATGTTTGCAATTGTCAGGGGATTCAAATGCACCCAAATATATCTTACTTCGATACTGTATGCAAAATTACAAGGGTTCAATCATTAAGGTAACTACACCTCCAAGTGACACAKTAAGCACCAACCAAGTATAGGGGAAAGAATTAGACTAACAAACTTATTGATACTCCTTAGCAATTGCAAGGGAATTCTAAAGCACCAWATGTGCCTGATTTGGATAATGTAAGCAAAACATTTATTGGTAGTTGACCTAAAACCAACATGAGATCTCCTTATAAAATGGCGTGCATTCTCAGAATCAATATGCACTTCTTGTGCGAGCTACCTGGTGTCACAGGCAAAAATGTGTCAATTATGTACCCTAATTTTTTGTTTGTAGATGAAGGCGGGAGAGGCATAGTAATGGACTGAGAATTTAGAAAGCTCGTGCCCAATGAAAATGAGACATGTATCCAAAGTAGTACAACGATGTCGGGACCCATCATTGCAGTATGTCTAATAGAGTTGTAACAAGTGATTGTAGGAATAGTAGCATTCTAAGATTGTAAAACAAGGTCATTAAAATTTTCAATTAAGTAAAAGAATGACATGCTRCAATTTGACATTTTGGATTGTTATTTGAATACTTTAACCCTATGGAATTAATGCACTACATGGATTAATTTTAGTGCAAGAATAGCATACAATTTCAGTATTAAGGTTTACAAGAAAGTGTTGAATTAAGGATTATATGGAAAAGGCACATGAAAAATACAAAAAATTCATGACACTTGCGAACACCCACTTGTTGTCTATGACGGATCATTTTCAGAGAAAAAGGAAGCTTACTCATGTTTTCTTGTGTAACAAATGAGCAATGACAGCAKAATTAAACTTWAAAAATATGGGGAATGAAATATAGTACCTGCACTGCCAAGGTGCCCACTCCACCGGATGCGGCTATAATTAGAAGTGTTTTCGTTTCCTTAGATCTCCCTTCAATGTCGATACCCGCCGAGTTACGGACGCTTTGAAGAGCAGCAAACCCACACACGCCCAGGGCAGTACCCAGAGCTGGTGTGACGTCATGCCGTCTTTTGATTGTTGTGCTTGTTGGAGCAAGTGCATATTCAGCAAGGCCGCCACCACTCTGCAACACAACACATTAATTCTGGTCAGTTTCAACCGTAAAGGACTTATGCTTTTAGAAGACCTTTCTGATTGGTCAGTTTGTGAAAATTACAACTCAGATGGGGCCAAATCTTATACCACCAGAATCAGTGAAGAACACTGCATGTGTTGGTCAAAATCTAAATAAAACTGGACAAAAGAAAGTCMGAATAATCGCCTACTTAAAACAGCTAACAAAAACACGTGGCCAGATTAGGGCTTTTAGGGGTTAAACAGAGACTGTAATTACAAGGAGTTCCACAAAAGAGGGAGGTAGTCAAGAACTTCATAACCGTTTCTCTAATTAAACCCATCACAACCAGGTGAGTCCCCAAATCCAACAATGCCATTGTCCAACAAATGATGCAGATACACTCATGTTTTAAGCTGAACACACAATTGCCAGCTGGATCAGTACGAAAGAAGAAAGATCATACCCTGCCTAGGCAGCTCACAACTTTGTCACCAGGTACAAACGTTGTTACTCCAGGACCCACGCTGATCACCATACCAGCAATATCCGCGCCTGTTAATATCACATTCCAATTCAAGAATACCCACATTTCAGTCCCAAGACTAGTTGACTTTAGAGAAACTAAGAAACAAAGATGACACTTTCGGACTATGAAAGTGAATAAGTCGTTTTCAAACCATCAATTATTGGTCCCTCACGGTTAAATATCATTAGAACACTTCAAATCGTGCATCATTAT